>WEIS01029170.1:8915-39956 GCA_013389965.1 Todus mexicanus | reverse complement strand
CCTCTTTCGCAAAACCACACAATCATTTACAGATTCAGAGNAGGGTTAAGGGGTAAATTTGTTTTCTGTGACTTGCTGTGGTAGACAAGGCACAAAGTCCATGTGAAACTATCCCAAAAGGACTGGGGCCTCCTCTGGCCCCGCTCCACCAGGTCCCTGTCTCTGCTGGGCTGAGGCCTCCAGAGCTGGGCCCAGCCCTGCAGGGGGGGCTCCCCAGAGCCCTGGCAGCAGAGGGGGAGGATCCCCCAACCCCTGGCCCTGCTGCCCACGCTGCTGGGGATCAGCCCAGGGGGCCAGGGGCTGCTGGGCTGCAAGTCCGTGATGCTATTTCATGTCCAGCTTTTCATCCCCCAGTACCTCCAAGTCCTTCTCCAATAGACTGCTTTCTGTCCCTTCACTCCCCAGCCCATATTGATACTGGAGGTTGCTTTCTCCCCAGCGCAGGACCTTGCACTTGGCGTCGTTGAACCATGAGGTGCTACCATCAGACTTTTTCAAGCTGTCAGTCACTATGGTTCTAGTGGTGGATAAAGATTTCCACTAATGGTATGTGACCGATTTTAATGGGAATTATCTTCTAAGTATATACTAAAATCATAGAATCCCAGAATAGTGGGGGTTCCTCTGGACCTCTGGAGATCATCTTGTTAAACCCACCTGCTAAAGCAGGATCACCCAGAACAGGGTGCCCAGCATCACACTGTCCAGGCAGGTTTGGAATCTCTCCAGAGAAGGAGACTCCACAACCTCTCTGGGCAGCCTGGGCGAGGCTCCAACACCCTCACACCAAAGAATTTTCTCCTCCTGTTCCGATGGATCCTCCTGGGTTCCACTTTGCGCCCATTGCCCCTTGTCCTATCACTTGGCACCTCTGGAAAGAGTCTGGCCCCATCCTCTCATTCCCCATCCTTTAGCTCTTGCTCGAGATTGCTCAGATCCCCTCTCAGTCTTCTCCAGCTGGGCAGCCCCAGGGCTCTCAGCCTTTCCTCATCACAGACATGCTCCAGCCCCTCAGCATCTTTGTATACTCCACTGGACTCTCTCTTGCTTAGTGTCTTCCAAAATAGTAGTAGAGAAACTTTTCTCCTAGCTTAAAGCCACAATATCCCTAAAAATGGAAATCATTTGAACTCAGCCGCTGCCTGTAAATACATCTTTGTTTTGAGCTGGCATTTAGAAACCGTACTTCACAGTGAAACAAAAGCTGTAATCAGAGCACAACAATAAAAGCTGAAGTCAGCCGCAAACAATGCCGCACCATTCCCATGGCAACTTTTTTCCTATCAAACCCTGGCTAGGTCACACTGCAGCTGCACGAGCCAGAAGCTTTTCAATCTGGACTCCATTCACAATTATTCATACTTTTTTTGGATGATTTTCCCTTAACAGTGTTTTACTGGAGTTAATGGAAGACAATTAACAGTAGCCAGCACCGCGTTCCTCCCCCTCTTAGGTCCCGAGTTGACATTTTTGGTGCTGACAGGACTATCCTGACTGTGGCAGCTCATTAAACGATGTCAGGATGCGGCCTGACATTGCACGGCTCATGGAAGAACCCTTTGCAAAAATGATATGACGTCATTTTTACAGTCAAAAAGCCGTGCAAGCAGAAGCTGTTTCCAAAACATACGTGCAGAAGGTGGCAGAGTGAAAGTCCTGGCAGTCTACAGCCTGCAGATACCTTCTCCAGCCTCCCAAAGAAGGCTTGAATCACCATGCATTGTAATAATGACTCAGGAAAGGAGAAAAAGAAGATAAATACATTTAAAAGGGGGAATATATTATACCGAAATTAAGTAGCAAACTTCATATTGTAGTTTACCGTAGTTTCCATCGTGGAAGACTACTGCAACCTTCCTTTTGATATCACAGAATCACAGAACCATAGAATGTTTCGGGTGGGAAGGGACCTTTAAAGGTCATCTAGTGCAACACCCTACAGCGAGCAGGGACATCTGCAACTAGAGCATGTTAGATTTTCTGCTTTGGTTGCTAGACAAAATGGCTTAATTCTTCTGATGTTTGTAATTTAATAAGGAGAAAATGATGTATATAAGGAACTATCTTTTCAAAATAGCCAAATTCTGTAAGTTGCACTGTTCGCAAAAGTATATTGACAAAATACGCACGTGGAGAACCAAAAAAATCAAGAGCTCAGCCATTGACCAGTGTGAGATGGAGAAGTCAGCTGCCCCCATCACCTGTACCCAGTGCCCTGCTCTGCCGGTCTCCTCTCCCTTGACATGCAGACTTCCAAATGCTTTTAAAATTGGCTAGAGACCTTCCATCTTTTATCCCTGTGGTGCTGAAGAAGAAATATTCTGTAGGTAATTGGTGCACCGAAATGCATCAGTTTGCAGCTGTGCCCAAACCACATGTATTTCCATCTCTGTGCTTGCCATAAATTTGGTAATATCTGGTCAACAATAAAAAGTCAGGCAGATCCTTGAAGTCGGTATCATCAGGCTCACTTAAAGCAGGCTGCTATCCTGCTTGGCATTTTCTCATTTGTAAACATTTAATTCAGTGGGTACAACTGCAAAATACCCTCTGGAAGTCTCCATACCCTCTCCTGCAAAGCCACCATGAAATTTTAAAATACCAGCACAGATTTAATTCAGGTGAGCGTTGCTCCTGTTGAAATAATCCCAGAGTTTCATTTTTCCTCTCTCCGTTGAATTAGGACCTCTGCTTATTCCTCCTTTACCCCACGTGGCAAGGGAATGAGGACATGTCCTTCAGAGCCTCTGAGAGGATTGAGCAGATAAAGCAGACAGATCATGCGCAAGGCCGGTACAGGCTCACGGTGTTTAATGCTGCCTTTAACCTTTTTCCTCTGTTTTCACAGAATGATTTTAAGGGATGAGAAGAAGGATGAAGGCAAAGAACCTGAATACCACCCCCTCACACCCTCCCACACCAAATTACACACAGCGAAGGTGAGATATATCTCCACACTAAATCATTTAGGTATAAATCTTTGATATCCAAGACTACTTCATGTGTGTTGAAACATAGATAGAATAATCTCTAATGCCTCAATTTGAAACAAAACTTCCTTTCGGTAGGAGACTGCTCTTGGCTGTAGTGTTATGGTGTTGTATTGGTGCACGGCTGGTACACAGGCTACGTATAGCTCAGCTGAGCTCACTGACTTTTCGAGGCAATTCAATCTTTTCAGTGTTCCTTTCTGTCGAGTGTGCAAAGGTAACAAGCAAAAGAAATTGTGGTGGCAAACAGGTAAACTTCAGATCTGAAGTGATTGGGTCACGCAGATACTTTCCCATTCTTCTGCAAGACAAAGTAGGTGTGGGAAGATTACAAAGGACAGAATCTATTTTCTACCTGCCCTGCAATGTCTAAAAATTTACAAGAATAAAGTCTGCGCTGGCTTCTCCCTCATGTGGTGCCATAGACTTCAATTTAGAAATTGGCTTGGAGCCCAGTATATTCTAGCAGAATTATGAGACAGGCACTGATTTCCTCTCCAGTTGTCTCTATTCATAGTTTTCAAAAGCTGGCAGGTATTCTCACAACAGCCTCCATGCCTGGGAAAAAACATTGGCAGGCCCCTTTTGTACCAACACTTCACTCAGGAGCTGCTTGTGATTCTCATCACTGAAACGGGTAAGAGAGTTTGGACATCAGCTCCTGCTGGGATTCCAGTGACTCAAAATACAGGCTGTAATAAATAACATTTGGTGGGTGACCTGCAGCGATGTGCACCTTTAAGAACAAGAGTTTATTTCACAGGCTATGGAAACTCCCAATAGAACATATGTGTGTAATAGTAATACCTAAAGGAGTAATATCTATCTATCTGTCTGTCTATCTATCTAATCTCTCTCTCTTTCTAACTGTGCAAAAATACATATACAAATATGAGTATCACATATATACCCTGTATATGTAAGTACACATCTTGCATGTCCCGGCAATGAAGCACAAACAATTCTAAAATATCCCAATGCTTAACTTTTCTAACTGTATTTTCACGGCAGATAATTTTATCGAGCAGAGGAAGTTCAGCAACTTTATACATGGGCAGAAAGAAAGAACGATGAACAAAACCTCACTTCATTGCTCCAAAGAAATTAATTCTGCCTGAGACAAAACGGGTTTGTTAAAACTAACAGTTATGTTACAGTGGAAAACAGGAAAAAGCCTGGCCAGTGAATTACTAAGTGTAGAGCAAAATGCTCTCAGTATATTTTTTTTTAATGGGTTCAGTATTGGGAATTCCACCCACATGCAGTATGCACTATTTTAAGAGGGGTATTACCAAACTCAACGGGACTACTTTTCTCAGAGGCTGTGACCAGGTGAAGTCATTACTCTGCTGATATCTTCAGTGTTGGCAACCAAGGAAGGCTTTTTGGTCACTCAACTTTATCCCAGGGCATGAATCTCTGAGGGTTTTTTTATTAGGCAATATTTATTGCCTGATTAAATTCTTTGCCATAATGTAGAGATAGACAACAAGCCTCCAAGGTTCCTGTCAGGGTGACCTGGGGAAGAACCACCCTTCATACCTCAGGGTTGCCAGTCGCTGTGACTTCAAACAAGTGAGGAAGACAGATTCCAAGAAACAAGGCCCCATCCCTGGAGACATTCAAGGTCAGGCTTGACAAGACTCTGAGCAACCTGCTCTAGTTGAGGATATCCCTGCTCCCTGCACAGGGGTTGGACTAGATGACTTTTAGAGGTCCCTTCCAACCCAAGGTTGTCATCTCCACCTGGGGAGCACACCTTGGTTCACCTCCAGTTACGGACACTTTCTGAAGCTTGAGACAATAACACTGATCCCCAAGCTATCACTAACTAGTGGGTAGTGAAAGGAAAACACCCTCTCCATCCCTGCAGGCAATTAGCTACAGTGCTGAAGAAGGAGGTTTCCCTACAGCCGTTGCCTTACAGCAAAACTGTGTGTGATGGGTGCCTTGAGGGCAACGCAAACCTCTTCCCTCCACGCCTCCCAGGGGGAGGAAAGGAGCAGAAGCATTAAAATCCCTGCACGTATAAGCAGAGAGTTAAATTCAAAAGCAGCTTTAAAGCGTATTTACAGCATGCATTTTAAAGCCTCTAAGCGAGAGCCGAAACTTCAGCTCTTCCGATGGAATTATGTTGACAGAGCTTGGAAATTTAATCTCACATGGAGGTTGAATTCATTCAGCTTCAGCTGCCAGTCACTGGGTCTTGTAATTAATTTGATATGGAGGGAGAAAAGCGCCCTGATGTAGCTGCTGTGTAGAAGGACTGACACACAGTGATGAAGTAATTTCTCAGCCTTTTGAGCTAAGTGCTCCATCTCCCTGACAGTCATATTTGAACACTTTGGGTTCATTAGCACCAGGAGTTTAATATTCTTATGTTGCAGTTGTTTTCCTCATTCCTATGTGCATGGCATTAGACTACGCTACACACGCTGATTCTTCATCTTCCATCAAACGGTGCATTTTTATTTTCTTTCCATCCTTTTAGCTATAAAGTTTACTACTGAAAACCAAAAAGCCCTTTTCCTCCCTTATTCTATTTTAGCCCCAAACCATCCTGTGCAAAAAAACATGAGTCACCTTTAAAATATAACATCTCTGCAATCAAAAGTTTGAAATGTTTTCCTCAGCTGGGGACTATCTCTTTTCATTGCAAAGCTGAAAAGATCAGAGCTTAATCTTCTTCAGAAAAAGGGCGTATTCTGCCCTGAAATATATGCAAACCGCCCGGAGGGTTTTCAGCTTGCACGGTTGTTGCAGTCACTTACTCAGCTCAGGACGGTGCTTCTCTTCTGTCTGTCGCTGGGCTCAGCCTAGAGTAAGCCAACATGAAATGCTTTCACGATCTTGGGATGATGATAGAAGGTCAGGACGCATGAGCTGGCTTTCTGGCCGTGTCACAGACATGATGCTGTGCCTTCAGCAGATACCCTTCACTAGATGCTGGTCTGCAAGGCACTCCTTCTGTGAAGGGTTTGAGGTCTACGTGCGAAAGAACCTAACAATGTAAACATGACTTATTACTAGAAAAAGTAATACTCTGTTGGAACACACGGAATGTGAGACAGGCAATGAGATGCAGTGTTGTATTTACTTATTTTTTCACTATGCACTATACATTACAGAGATAATTTACATTTATATTAGACTGCATAGTGCAGAGCAAAATAGAGCATTGAACCTGCTCCCACTGTACTTTTACCTGGAGCCATAACATTGTACTTCACCAGAACAGCTCAGTCTTAGAGCGACAGTCTAAGGATGGGCTGAAATAAGAACGCTTTCATTCAGTTACAGCAAGACCCCGAAGTACGTTTCAATGCCCTGCCCTCAGCACACCCATCTGACTTAGCTGTGCTGATATTTCCCACGCTGGGGAATCCCTTGCTGATGACACTCTGGGTCGAGGTGATGTGATGAGTCCCACTGCTGGTGCCACCAGCCCTTGAGCCATCTCATCGGTACCCACGTATGGATATGCTCCTCCAGCATGGAGCAGCCCTCACTGGGATATCCACAGAAGTGGCAGACCCTTAGACCAAGCTTTTTAATATGAAGAACAGCTCTGCAGGTGGAGGTCGAGGCAGCAGCATGTAAAAATGCACTGTTTAACATTAGAGGAATAACTACTGGGGCTCCTGGTGCGAGGTCAAAAATGCCTCAGCCCCATGACATAGAGCTCAGCACCAGCACAAGCTCATTTGATCATTTCAAAGAGGACCAACATTTTTTCTGGCTTACTTTAGCCCGGGCAGGCGCTGTGCCACATCAGGTATCACCTGGCACTCTGCAGCTGGCACAGAAGAGGCGTCAAAGCCGAAAGCTGGCGCCTGGTCCGGAGCTCACGCCGTGGCTCATTTGGCTGCGATGCGATTGCGCGCCCACACAGCCTGATCCTGAGCTGGGCTGTGCTGGTGGGGCATGTGGAGCTCAGCCCGAACGGCTCTCCAGTGGGGCTCAGTGCCACTCTCGGGGCAGCTGGAGGCAGCAATCCTCTGAGATCTTGGGGCTTGACTGAGCACCTGGGTCATCTCTGCACACACCCAAATGAATGTTAGCCCTGCTCGAGGAAGCAGCACCAAGAGAAAGGCTGATATGGGTTCTTGCACTGGGGCAGGTCAAGGCATTGAAGGAGCTGTTCTCCTTTGTGAACAAAATTCAGCGTTACCTTCAATGCAGAGGAGATGTAGAATCATAGAATCATCTAGGCTGGAAGAGACTTTTAAGATCGAGTTCAACCATTAACCCTGCCACCACTGCCAGGTCACCACTAAACCACGTCGCTCAGCACCACATCTACACGTTTTAAACAGCCCTTTCTGGTCCAAGACTGGCATAGCAGCTTTGTAAGCTTTAAGGATACAAACTCAGAGCATGTTTTACTTTGTAAAAACAAAGAGCTTTTTTTGCTTTCTCTACAGTCAGGGAACAATTTGCAGGGCTGGGAAGAAACTGATATTGGTGGCCATTAAAAAAAATGTACAAGAATTGACGTGGATGGAGACCCTGGTTAACTACTAACAGTGGAACTTTCAAGCTCGTAAAATAAAGCGCAAGAAGCAATTATTAAAGATTTATTAAGAGACAAGTATATATCTATAAAATCCACCATATCACATTACGCAGTTTCAAATAGGTAACGAAAATAACCACTCTGTGCCTACATTTTAAAAGGAAAACAGAAACACTAGTTTCTATTTCACAGTGTCTGAAAAATCTTCAGATGCTCAGATTTAGAAAATGTGTGATATGATCAGGTTCTGGTGACATTCCCAAATTCCAGTTTTTTAGCCTTTTGGTGCCGCATTCCCAGATTGTTCCTTGAGTGTTTTTAGGTCTCCTTCAGAAATATATATTTTGCAAGCTCGTAGGTTGGATTCTGAGCAGAGGAACTGAACTCCCTTCAGTCTTTACTTGGGTGAAATGCCCATCTTCCATCTAGGACAATCCCCAGTTTTCCTACCTCATTACTTCCGAGGAGCTCCTGGTATCTCCCAGCATGATTTGTGTTTTATGCCTCCCTGTATCATTATTTTACACCTCCCTTTCTGTCATCCTGCAATCTCTGCTGCCTTCAGTAATACCACTTTTTATTTACATCGGAGGAAAGATTAAAATTGTCCAGTAGGATTAAAGCAGCGAGAAATTTGGTCCCAAACTCAACCAAATTTCTATGTTTGTAGCTTCCAACTGCTCTAGTTTTTAACATAGGAAGCCAAAGTCTTTGCACGCGATGCACATCGCACAATGTACACTGACTGCAAATATCTATTTTGTCACCAAAAGCTACCCCAGTCGGGCCTTACCAATTCAAAATGCTTTATCTTTATTCAGTCTTCTCTAGGATTTACGTTTTTATTGAAGTCAGTGCAAGAATAAGGGCTTTTAATATTTTCTTATGGTAACAGATGCAGTTACCGCATTGTCTATAAAATCCCTTGTTGCCAACAGTACCTCTTTAGAAGCCACCCTGAACTGATACCTGCTGGTGGGGGAAGAGACCTGGAGCTGGAGCCAGAACCAGCTTCAGTCCCACTAATCGGGGGAACGGGGTTTTGCACCAAGATAGCAGTCCCCGTGCCTGAGACACAGCGAGCAACCACCACAGGGCACAGAGGCAATGGCAGCCTCTCCTTCTTGGCCCCCAAGGATGCTTTAGGAGATAACGCTTTTCTCTGGAGCTCTTTTTCTAAGCCCCGTTGCCATCAACGAGGACACTCGGGGCTGAGCATGGATTAAATTGAGCCGCTGCTGGGAATTACTTACCTGACAATGCGCCCAGCACCACTCCAGATGCTGCTCTAGCTTGTCTGGCTTTTCAGCATTTCCTTTCTCTCCACAGATTTTTCCACTCTTGCTAAAACCAGCTCCACAGGTTGTGGCAATAGCTTCGAGGGGTTGTGTAAACAGCAGCGTTGCCAGGTCATCTGCGATTCTGCTCAGCCAGTGGCAACGCTGGCGTCTCTGCTCCCTGCAATCTGTCATCCTAAAGTAGACAGATGTTGACAGTTGTTCTCATGCCCGGTGCTACCTTTGCTGTCGAGCTACCGCGCTCATCCTACCATGATTTATCTCAGTTAGTTGGCCAAGTGGCTTCAGATTTCAAAGGTAGTGACCCTATTTCCTCGGTAAGTGGCTTGGATTTTTGTTTCTCCTGATGCTTGGAATGACAACATTTCCAGAAGGTGTGTTGGGCTGCTCTGTGATATTTTAGGATTTTTTTATTATTACTCTGTAGACGGCTGGGCTACGAAATGCGTCAGTCTTTTTACTTTATTTTATTTTATTTTATGACTGAGTGTAATTCTGATACTACTAATGAGAAGATGGCTGGTTCTGTCAATCCCGATTTGTCCCAGGGAGAAGAAAACAGAAATGACCTATCCTTTGACTCATTTGGTAGGCTCATCGCACCTTAAAGGCATTTAAAAGTGACTGTAATGGCATGGGCCATGTGTCTGACTGGGAATGACTTCACTACTACGAAAATACCTCCACAGATGTTAAGTAACGTTTTATGAACCACTAACACGAGGATGAATTAAGATTAAGAAGGAGTAAGGCAGAGCTGATGCGGAGGTAAAAACGAAATTAATATTTGATGGCAATTAAGATGCCTATCTTTCTTTTTACTGAGATTAATTGAGTTACAGTTTTGTTATAAGCATCTTTCGGTTTTGTTAAAAGCAATAAAGAACCCAAGAGAAGTATCTTACGGTCTTGCTTTGAATTAATTATTAACTAGCAAGAGTAATCAAAATCATGAAATAAATTGGGCTCTCTCCATTAAAAGCATAGTGGCGTGGTTCGCAGTGGCAGACCGTGGCCAGATCTGACATCTCCGGGGGAAAAAAAGGTGGGCAAAATAGAGCAGCTGCTTTTTGTGGCACATGCTGGGAGAAAGCAGAGGTGAACCTCTGCTGGGGAGCAGCCTCAAGCTGCACTGAGCCACAAACCTGCCCCTTAGGGACCAGCCCCGTGGGGTTGCTGTCTTATGTAGTAGCAAGCAGTGGCACGTTTATCTACCAGCCTCTGAGCCTGTAAATTGTTCTACAGTTTGAGGCTGGTGCATAGAAAAAAGTGTCCCGCTCACTTAACAGCAAACGGTTCCTTTGTTTGGAGTTGTAATGTCGTTTATTCCTTTTGTGCTTATGATATCTGTGAAATCAGCAACCACCGCAGCCAGAGACTGGGGAATTTCAGTGTTGCTCCTGCTGGGAGGAGGCTGGGAGCACAGTTGGGAGCTGGCTCTTTCGCCTTTGGAAGTGGTGGTACCCACAGCGACGGGCACCAGCTTGGACTTGGGGGAGCATCCTCTTCCTTTGAGGTTAGGCAGCTGCCTAAGCACTGACTGCCCCTGGCTCCTCTGCCCTTAATTTGAGTTGTTCAAATGAAGAGACTCCCGTAAATGCTATAAAACTGCAGTTTGCTGAGAAATCAAGGACCAGCGGGCTGTGATAGGAAGCCAGTTTAGTCCACAAAATGCAAGAGCCGCGATAAGGAAGAACAAAGGACAAAAGGAAAAAAGGCAGAAATCGTGGCTAACAATTGCATGACTAACCCACTCGCTCCTCTGCAATGATTAAACATTAAACTCCCACAAGCTAAGTCAACACAGAAAAAAATACCCTCTGAATTCCCCCAAGGCTTTTGTCTTCATAGCAAGGTCTGAACTTGAGGATTGAGCTCCCCTCTGCCTGGGAGGTGCTGTCTGTTAGCAGAGGGGTCTGTAACGGGGTGTCTGTGACAGGGGGGGATCTGTAACAGGGGTGTTTCTGGCTGGGCTGACCTCAGCCTGTGGTGCTGAGCACCCTGTGTGTATACCTCCCATACCATCCCTATAGACGCAGCAGGATGTTAGAGGCTCTGTCCTTCTCTGCAGGGTTTCTAGCCCAAAGAGGCCAAAGGGTACCTCTCTTTTTTTTTTTTTCTCCTACAAAGGAATAATTTGGCTTTATTGCTCCTCACCTGTTGTAACCCCACTAAGCTTGTCCTCCTTTGGCTTCATTTTATTCATCGGGCAGATCCCAGGCACATGCAGATTGCCTGTAGCCTGAAATTTGGCTTTTGCTACTTTATTGCCTCCCCTGTTTGCCAGCCCAACTTTAATTATCCCGACCAGCTTCAAAAAGCAGGGAGAGATTTTCAAATCACCCCAGATTACAAAGCAAGGAACTGGATTTACTTTGACAGAGCAGCCTTGCCAAAAGAAAGACCACAAAATTGTTTCGCTCATAGGTAGACTCAACCACCACTTTATCAAAGAAAGGACCGGAGCAGCCGGCTTCCCACGCGGCTCCCGGCCCTGCTCCGGCTCCCGGCCCTGCTCCGGCTCCTGTCCCCGCAGAAACCCGGCTTCCCTCGGGAATGCAGTGCAAGCACGCACGGGCATGTCGGAGCGAGCAGCGCGCAAACAAATCTTCCTTTCCAGGGTCCCACAACGCACTCGCTTAACGAAAAGCTCGGCTTTCCACCTCCGCTTTGGTCTGCCGCCTGTGTTTGTGTTGCAGGCTGTAAATGGGGTCAGCAGAAGTTGCTGAGATTGCGATTCAGTTTTTTCCTCTGGACACCAGTGAGTCACTGCAAGGAGGGTAGGGGATGGGTTACCGGCAGGGAAGGCTCTGAGGTGGTGGTATCCCAGAGGCAGATGTCTGGAGGCAGCTGGAGAAAGCCAAGTGAAAGGCCCCAGTTGCTGGCAATAAAGATGTTCCCACTGGAACATCCTCACTGCTGTCTGAGCAGCAGTGCATCGGTCAGGTACCCAGGAAGGTCTAGGGCCATGGTAAGACTGCAAAAGAACTACAATATAATCCAAGTCACCATGTTTAGGCAGGCAGAGCAGGTAAACAGAGATGCCCTGGCTGCGTGCTCCTTCACAAATACACTGACTTTGTCAAATCACCGCTGTAAATCCAGATGCACAATAGGTCAGGCAAGCAAAAAGGGTTTCTGTTTGCAAGATCTAAAAATATCCCGCTCCTGAAGCTCACCTCTGAACACCGTCACTGGGAACGGAATGAGACATCTGAAATCGGTATTAGAAGTACGTTATCATAAATGTTTATTTGTTCAATGTTGTGGCCCAACCCATGTGGCACTTCCAGGCTACGATTAGCTGATATAAATGGGGCTGTTCCTCAGCAAAGCTAAAGGTAAGGCCAGACAATTGCAACTGATCGAGTTATCGTGTCTGATAAGTTAATGCAGCCACATGAAAGACTGGCTTAAAATATCTATTTTGTTAATGTTTGCAATAGGCTATGGCCTATTTGCGGCGGGTGAATATGATTCAGTGAATCAGAAGCGGGATATTGAACTCAGCTGCTTGAACAAATGTGTGCAAATAACAGGGGGGGATTAAGGACTTAGTTTTAAGGAATAAAACCGTAGAGCTCTAAGGGAGCTAGAGAGGTAAACAGAGGAGAAGGAAATGGAAATGGTAAAGTAGGAGAGGAAAGAAATAGAACAGGGAGAAGTAAAAAAATAAAGGACATTATGGATCAGATATAAACCCAAAGGATATTACCAGGAAGAAAACAAAACCACGTGGAGACTGTGTTGTCCCCTTTCAGATGGTGACGGTGAAATGAAAAAAACCTCTCTGGAACCTAAAGTGGTCACTTCAGCCCAGCTCCCCTGGAGGGCCTTGTAAAACCAGCACGATGTACCCAAAGATACGGAAAGCGGCGAGTACCACTGCTGTGTCATTTGTTTTCTTTCCTTTGATGGAGGTCATGACTTTGATATTTTCCACCAGACCGGCCAGATTTGGGTGTCGGGCTCATTTGTTTGTTTACAAATAGAGAAATGTCTCCAACATCTGTCTGCATTCTCCTAGCAGCTACCTCATGGTTCCTGCAACTTCTCGCCCTTGCCCGCAGACCTTTCTTGGAAGGTTAGTTTAGTTGGTGTTCACTCAAACACCCTTTAGCTGAACTCACTTAACACAACACCAGAATGCCAGAATCGCAGCGGATGAAAACTGTCTTAGCCTTTACATAATGTTTTGCTAATTTTAACAAACAGGTCGAGTGGTAGCAACCGGTGGGCATGGTGAAGAGTCAGATATTTCCGACATAGACATAGTCAGATATTTCTGGAAATGTCTAGATTTCTAGAAATACAGATGAAATCATAACGAGATCAGAGTGCAGCTGTGCCGAGAAGAGGCAACTCATTTTTCACCTCCATTGCCAGGCCAAAATGAGTCCAACACCAGTTGAAGAAGTGATGTGGTTGCTTGGCTTTAGAGCAGCTAGAGCAGAAACCTGCGAAATGACCACAAGCCGGAGCTGGGGATTATCGAGTCCCTTGAGCCCTTGGAGAAGCTCCTGGCTCATCCTCTTGTGCATCCTGCAGCAGGTTCAACCTGCAGCTCACCTCCTGGGACATCCCTTGGGGTTACCTGGTGCTGCCGCAGGAAACAGAAATAATTTGGGAAATACGTGGAAACCACAAGGTCAAAGCCTAGAGTGGAAATTTTACAAGGAAACAAGCTGTTCCCTGCACAGCCAAGTAATAACCTTACGGATTTGTGCCTGACCCTTATCCCCACGCTGCGAGGCTCCCAGCTCCTTCCCATGTCCTCCTGGCTGTCTCCTGGGGCAGGCTGGGGCTATGGGCAGCTGCCCAGCAACAGGATCGCAGCCAAGGACCACACGTGTAAACTAGAACACAAGAAGTTCCACTTGAATATTAGGAGGAACTTCTTTGCAGTGAGGGTGCCAGAGCCTGGCCCAGGCTGCCCAGGGGGGTTGTGGAGTCTCCTTCTCTGGAGACATTTCAAACCCACCTGGATGAGTTCCTGTGGGACTTGATCTAGGTGATCCTGCTCCGGCAATGGGGGGATTGGACTAGATGAGCCGTCAAGGCCCCTTCCAATCCCGAACATTCTGTGATTCTGTTTCCTCTCCACCAACATCCTGACACACAACTCTCCTCCCTAACCCCCACTAACTTTTCTCATATGAGCAGGGATTTCATTATCTTCAGGATTTCTCAGGTTCTTGCAAATTTGATTTTAATCAGCCAGCGATTTCAGAATTCTGACAAAATGTATTTTAGCCTGAATTCTGCTTTAAAATGGGCTTCTGTGTAAGAACCCTTGAAAAATGATGTGTATACGAGCTCGAGAGCTTACTGCCTATACAATTGGTCTGCTAACAGCTATCCCTGAATGTTTTACATGTCCTACAATATGTCAGTGTTCTAATTGTACAACTAATTGAACAGGGGTTTTATCGAGCTGTCTTCGGAAGCAGTTTACACTTAAATACTCAGCCAACTGTTGACTGCTGAAGCTTTTACAGAAATGATTGCCTTCAATTTCCTTTCAAAATTGTGATTTAGTGCAAGAGCGAAAAATAAACTTTATGCTGTAGAAATGCTCATGTCGCTGTTGGCAGGCTGTTTCTCCTGACCTCAGTATTACTATGAAAGATGTATTTTAAATACTGAGAATCTCGAGAGTGAATGTATTTACAGGAATGAAAGCCTGACCAGAATGATAAATGAGTCGGGCTTAATCAGAAATAAACAGTGACCTATTCATAGCTGCTGCAGAAAGGGAAGAATTTTGCAGATGTTGTTAGTTCAAGTTATATAAAAAGACAGTTTATAATGAGCAGAATGTGTGTACTGAAGTCAAGGGAAGGCTTCACAGACACATGTTTTTCCCATAGCTACGTGACTTTATTCCCTGGTGGCGTGGCTTCGTTTTGATACATGCTCCTTTCATCTCTGACCATTGCACCATCCCCTCGGTGGTGGGATTGCTGGAGAGCACAGTGAGAACTTGGCGAGACACAGGAAACTCAAGTTTAGGCTTAAATCCCTTAGGACATCCCAATCCATGTTCACAGGAGGGATGCCCAGAGCCAAGCAAAACCTGCCCCAGGAACCTGCGCGATGACCGACACGGGGGCGATGGCTGCACCGCTCGGCTTTTAGACAAGGTCAAATATCATTCTGATGTATCCATCAGTGTCCCCATGGTGCCCGCTCCCTGTGTGTGGGAAACGCTTGCTCAGAAGGCAGCTCCCATGAGCAAGGCTTCGCCTGTCTGAAAATGCAATTTTGAGAACCCTGTGCCTGGAGTCCAGCAGGAGTAAAGAAATTGTCTAGAGCTGGAACCCGTTTTTCTCCCATCACTTGAGATGGGAGAGTCAGGAAAAGGGCTGTGATTCAACCAGCAATGGAGCTGGGGTGGAGACACGAGGAGCTTTTAAAGTGCTCATGAGTTAACACTGAATTTCATTTGAAAACCCTGATTATGGAGCATCTGCTCTGAAGCCCAGAACACCAGAACACGGTCACTGGCTTGGAGCCCAACACATTCTCCATTGAACCACATTTCATTTACTCTAAATAAATAATCTGCATCCTTTGTGGCACCATAATATATCTCAAGTAGTGTCTCTACTGTTATTGAGGCAGAAGAAGAGGGGAAAGAGATTGATAGCCGATGGCTCATGAGCTGAAAGGCAGAATTATTCATAACCCACATACAGGATGGCACTGCTGCATCAGTTCTGGCCTGAGCCTGCCTCTCCGTATATCACCGCGTTGCACAATATTTCAGCTGACACACAGATATTTTGGAATAGAGTCATCCTGGAAAGAACAATTTATACCCAAGATGTGGATCTAGTGGCATTAAACAAGATCCCTTGCTCTGGAACAGGCTGTACTTTGTCCCTTCCGAAGGCAGCAGGGTTGCATGGGTGGCTGCAGAAGAAGTGAGACCTGCAGGAACCAGAGGCTGCCAGGAGTCGGGCACTGAAATTCCAAGTGAGGTGGAGGAAGGGCCATAGGCTGGAGGGGCAGAGAGGGCACAGAGAAGTGTGGAAGCTCAGAAGGCTTTGCAAAACCAGTGGCACAAGTGATCTAGATTAGACTCATTCATGGGTTCTGTAAAGTTAGAGCCCACCTGGAAAACAGTATTCAATCAAAAAGAAATTAGGTAACTCTGTGTGGAACTGTGGGAAAACTGAGACACCAACACCCCCAAACTTTCTCTTCATATAATCTAGAGCCAATTTTTTTCATCCGTGCCTTAATACAGAGGAAATTGCCAATTTTCAGCAAGAACCTATGGGTAATGGAAACGGGCTGTTGATCGAATTTACCCTTCAAATGAGCGTGACACGAGGAGAGGCTGCAGTTGCTTATTTTCACTCTGTGATAAACGTGATTAGTGGGCTAAACTGATCTCTCCCGCTTCACCAACCCCATCAGGTGCTAAAATCAGTTCTTCAAGTGAAGAAACACTTGGACTGACTGACTCAAGGAGGTGGAAGATGATGAGCATGTGTTGCATGCCTTGCTTCAGTACCTACATCCAAACCCAAATCAGGATCCATACTGGAGGAATTGATCTAATTTGCTAGTTATTTAAAATACGCAGATGACTTCTGGCCAAGTTATTTGGTTTGGCAAAATAGCTGCAATCTTATCGCTTTGAACTTTCAGCAAACAAGACAGTTTTATTTCAAATGAGGAAGGGGTAGCTCTAGGCACTTTGTTTTCCTGCCACGAAGCAGACGGGCTGTAATCTATACCTGAAATCTGAGTTTTGCAGACAAGGTGAAAAGAAACATGTTTGGCTTCTGAGTAACTCTTCAAAAAGTCCTGACGCAGAGGCACACAGAGGAACCACAGACGGTGTCTCTTAAGTAACTTGTTGCAAAAGCTACGCAAGCAGCTCACAGGTCTTCACAGGAACTTGGTATTTTGCTGGGGAGCATAATCTTTTCTAATACTGTAAATTTTAATAAGCCCTTTCTTGTCTGGTGGTTAGACCACAGGTCTACAAGTCATAACAAAGGCGTACCGTTCCTGCTCTTCGTTAGCCTTGCGTCTCACCTCAAGCAAGACACATACGTTGTTACATTTCTCTGAACCTTCCGCTCTAAAACTATGAAATCCTTGGCCGTTTCTGTTGCTCAACTGAGACAACATTTGCAGAGCTCTTTGGGTTGCCAGAGGTGAGACATTATTTATAAGTGTGATTTCTGATTTCGGTTACGCCCACGCAACCTACTTGCTCATGTGGAACAGCGTCATTTCTCTAACTTCCTTTCTGTGCAAAACTTTGGTGTTGTCTGCGTTAGGAAGGATGATTAAGGAAAGAAGTAGGCTTCTTTCAAAAGCTTTTTAATATATATCTCCTTAAGCATGTGCCTTTCCTTTCACAGAACTCATTTGACTTTTTATTTCTGAGATGAAAACCTTGCTTCAGTGCCTTACATTCCTGAGATAACCGATTAGGATTTTCCATGAGGGCTTGAGCCCACGTGCCACCAACGTTTTCTTTGAAGTGCTGAGCATCTCCTTTTGACACCAATGTCAGTGAAAATCAGTGGAATCAATTACTTCAGAATTGAACCTTGCATGAAACAATTCTCATGGTGGTTCTATATGCTTGGGCGTCCCTCACAGAAAACACTGGAATTGATGTACCAAGTATTATATTCAAAGAATTTGCGCTTATGAACCCTCCAGCTAACGGTGACCCTTGAAACACTCTGCAGAAAGGGCCAAGTTAGTTAATGGCTGTATCATCAAACAGGCGAAGTCTGAAGAAGTAAGTCTAGCGAAGAACGATGTCAGCAGTCTGTTGAACCGGCTCTTTAAACAAATTACTGGATGTCGATGCAGGGTTTTGAAGTCTTACGTGCTGACAGGCCCTTGTGTTTGCCTGCTAATGACAAAGGCATTATATTTGTCATCAACCGAACGGCAATAATTTGAGACAACATTCTTGTCATGGATTCAATAAGTGTTGCAACAAGCCTGATATTTCTCTGGTACAATGTGTCTGCCGCTGCATTTTAAAAGTCATGGGCTATGTTTCTTTTTTTTTCTCTTTTTTTAAATTTTCCATATGTCTTATCAGAATCCAAGCTCTTTTACAAGAATTTACTTGCCACAAATACCACACGAGTATTTAGACGTAGCAAGAATAACTGCGGTAGAGTTCATTCTTTTCCAAATGCCTTTTGCGAAAGGATCGTGTCACTCCAGCTTTTGGGTGAGCCGATCAGTACCCATCTGCGTGCCCGACTCTTTGGTGAGGCAATGAATAAAATTCAGGCAAAAATCTGTAATGCATAGGGGAAAACCAACCACTCAGTATTGCTTGTGTCCACTGGGAAGTACAATTGAGGTTGGGAGACTGTAGCCCCTGGTTATACTTTCTTCAGGTATAAACAGAGATAATGTTCTCCAAGGTGGTTTCAGCAGGAGTTAAAAATACTGAGTCCCCTGCCAAGGTGTGCAGAACATGTGTCATTTCCCTGCTGGTTTTGCTATTAGTTCAAATTCATGGGATGCTGCAGAGTTTTCACTCAGGATCATGGGGTTCTGCAAATTGCTACAGACAGGTTAAAGAATAATGTGTTTCAGTGAGAAGTAAAGAGATTACCTGGTGGGGATGGCCATCCCTGCCAGCAGCGCTGGGAAATACGTCAGAGAGAATCAGGTGAACAATTTCTCTGTCATCCTGCATGAGAGATGCACATTCCAAACCCAGACACCTCACCGGTGCTTCCAGTGCTCATACCACACATGCATTTGATCCTGCAAATGCAAATTATGACATGTTTGGGTAAGAAGGAAGCTTGATTTCAGTTTAAAACATATCTCCTCCACAATGTTTTGGTGTTCAGTTCTGAAGGCACCTCTTGTGCACTCCTGTGCCAGCCCAGCCCTGTAAGCACAACGTTTGTCTTGGTGAGGGTTGAGACAGAGCCTGGTAAGTACCAGCAGCTCTGGAAAGCCCCGAGCAGCAGCAAGTTGGCAGCACCACCCCTGTGCTGCATAAAAAACCCCTATTCACCACCATCACCAATATTATTAATCGGCGCACGGTTTGCTCAGACAGGAAATTGTTACTGACCACTTTAATTTTACTAAACAAATGAAACCACCCCATTACTCATTCAAATCTAATAAACCGCAGAACACAGAGGAGGAAGTGAGCACTTTAAAATGGCTTGGAGAAAAGTTCTCACTTTGTTTTGCCATTTAATTAAAGCCAGGCTCTTTACAGGAAAGGGAATAATTAAATAGTAACAACATACGTACTACGATAATCTCCATCGGCATCTGAACACGCAACTTGCTACCGAAGCAGAGGGACTGTTTGTGCTGCTCTTTAGGTTCCCAGAGCATTATCTGCTCCTCAGGAAGAAAAGAATTAGAAAATACATTTAGTACCAGGATGGATCTCATCTGACGTGCCTTGCTGGGTGATAGAGGGATTCGTTAGAAAGGGACTGAGGAAATGAATTCCATGACACTTAATATCTGCAGATGTTCAGAAAGCGACTTCCTGAAGATGGGCCTTGCAGAACACCTGACAAACAGCTGGTGTACCAATGCCTTGGCATTTCCTGATCATCAAGTGTTTAAAACATCAACAAAATATCGTTGCAGTTCTAATATTTGGAGTTCTAGCAGCAGCTCGATACGTGATATAATTTGTATGCTTATGTAAATATTGTCTTTGCAGTCAGAAGGCAGAGAAAGCGTGAATGTACTTGTAGCACAGCGAGTGACTGCCGTAATTGTTTGCCTTTCTTCTCAACGTGAAATTACCACTTTAAATGAAGGTAATTTCAAAAAGAGGCAGAAAGGCCATTTTTGCTATGGGAACTCTTACTCCGGTGTAGAAGCTGTGTGGTGAAGCTTGATGTTTAACTGCTTTTACCTGAAAGCAGAGTTCATAAGTGGGAGTTATTCCTTTGTGGTGTTTTGACTCCTAGCAGATGATTAAAGAAGAAAAACACTGGTACCAGATAATCTCAATAATAAGGGCAAGTATCACAAAGAAACTAACAGGCAACATGTTTTTGCAGCACTGCAAAGGCCATGAAGGTTTTTACAAGTACATACAAGTTTGTTCCTGTCTACATGTGCTCTTTGGGACTGTTGGTGTCTCCTTCACGTTCAGACGACAGACAGTGTTTGCTAGAAGGTCCTTGCCGATTTGGAGCTGGTGTCTCACCTGGTTTGCCGTAGACGATCTACTGCAGCCTTAATCCAATGCATGCAGGAGGAAAGTCAACAGGAAGAAATATTAATTGGATGGTGTATTAAAGAATCATAGAATCATAGACTGGTTTGGGTTGGAAGGGACCTTAAAGATCATCTAGTTCCAACCCCCCTGCCATGGGCAGGCACACCTCCCACTAGACCAGGTTGCTCAGACCCCCATCCAACCTGGCCTTGAACACTTCCAGGGATGAGGCATCCACAGCCTCTCTGGGCAACCTGTTGCAGTGTCTCACCACCCTCACAGTGAAAAACTTCTTCCTAATATCTAATCTAAACCTAATGTCTTTCAGTTTAAAACCATTACTCCTTGTCCTTGGAAACTGTCCCTCTCCAGCTTTCTTATAGGTCCCTCTAAAGTAATGAAAGGCTGCAATAAGGTCTCCCTGGAGCCTTCTCTTCTCCAGGCTGAACAACTCCAGCTCTCTCAGCCTGTCTTCATAGCAGAGATGCTCCAGCCTTCACATCATCTTTGTGGCCCTCCTCTGGATTCGCTCCAACAGGTCCGTGTCCTTGCATGCAGTACTGTAGGTGGGGTCTCACATGAGCAGAGTAGAGGGGCAGAATCACCTCCCTCGACCTGCTAGTAACACTTCTCTTAGTGCAGCCCAGGATAGGGTTGGCTTTCTGGGCTGTGAGTGCCCATTGCCACATCACGTTGAACTTCTTGTCAACCAACACCCCCAAGTCCTTCTCCACAGGGCTACTATCAATTCACTCATTGCCCAGCCTGTATTTGCACTTGGGATTGCCCTGACCTACATGCAGGACTTTACACTTGTGCTTGTTGAAGCTCATGAGGTTTGCACAGTCCTACCTCTCGAGCTTGTCAAGGTCCTTCTGGATGGCATCCCGTCCCTCCAATGTGTTGACCACACAAAGCAGCCTGCACACTCAGTAAAATCCCCTTTTCAGTCACCACCGGAACAAACTGCTGTCTGATAAGAGAAATCATTTTTGTTACCACGCATCAGTCCCATGCATGGGCCATGTTATCTGCACGGCCCTGGCGTGAAGCTGGCCCCTCTTGCCTTCCCCATCACAGATGCGCTGCAAAATGGGATGCAATCTGCTCTACTTCCCATTCTTCAAAATATTCTCCCTACCACTTCAGTTAGTCTTACTTAATTTGTTTTGCTATTTGGAAGGAGTTACAGATTTGACATCCTAGAAAACAGCTGTCATTTTTTACAGGAAAGAAGTACGTGATTCATAATTTTCCAGAAATATGCGCATTACACACGTAGCACATTGGCACCTTCTGACAAACACGCTAAGCCCCGAAACTCGTTATATTGTTTCTGTTTCTCTGGTTTACGTACCAGCTCAAACACCACAGCAAATCTCACAGCTCCCAAAGCAAAAATCTTTATGGTCTCTCGAGCCATCACAATTCTCCGGCTGAAAGAAAAGTGGTTGCACCTTGCGAAGAAAATGATTCAAAACGGTGCCCGGTTTGTAACGGCATTTTCTAGTGGCACAGAGGGCTGTGGGAGATGCAAGAAGATGGAGTCTCAGGAGCTGTGGGACAGACCTCTTTCCTAAGCCAGAACACGCAAAAGAAATTCATAATGCAATTGCTTTTTAAAAGCAGTGTCCTTAGCTTGCCTCATCAGGAGCCATGGGGTCCGTCGCTGTGAGGAAACCAGACTGTCATGACAGGGGTCCTGAGGGAGGTCGCCAAGAAATGTGACGGGAAGGTGTAATGGGCCAGATGACTCTCAGCTCCATCTTCCTTCTTGTCGTATCGAGAGGTGAATTTGCACATGTTCTACAGAGTGGAAAAAACCCTCCTGGATACTTGAAGAAGATATTAATAATGAAATACTGTGAGTGTTTCATAAGATGCCAGTGAACACACACAGTCTCAGAAGGAATAGCTGGATGAAGCTATTGAATAATGCACCTCCAGAAAGTAAAAAATTATTTATGAAGGGCATGTAAGGATAACAGTAGCCTATCCACTAAGCTAAAAGTGTCTTTCTTTTCGTCCTCTACTTTTTAGCATCATTTACAAGGGGCCTTATATCCCAAGGGGCACCACCAAAGCTATTTTATACACGCAACAGGGAAGCAAAAGCTTTGCAGTTCAAAGGTTGTTTCTGACACCCTTCTTCTGGCCCAAATCTGACCAGAACTTCAAGGCACTTCGTAAGAATATGAAACAAAAAAGCAGTAATCTGAGTTTCAGGGAATAGCCTCCAACATTTTCTATTTCTATTCTTTCATCTCAGTGCACAGCAATGCTTGGCTACGACCCCACCAGCCAAGGCATAGGGAAGAAGTCAATCTCCTGTGGTGCTGAGGGACATGGTTTAATGGTGGACTTGGCAGTGCTGGGTTAACGGTTGGACTCGATGATCTTAAAGGTCTTTTCCACTCTGAACAATTCTATGATTCCTGCAAGCCCTCCAGCTGCACGAGTGCTTCAGGAGCCGCCTGCCCAGCTCGATGCCACCCTGACACCCTGCGTTCCTACGCACAGCACGGTTCTTAAGGCACAGCGGTATTTCCTGCTCTGAAACCGTACATTCCTATCTCTTCCTCTGAAAGAACAACTTTGGCATAAGTAAATAGCTGCCTTCAAAAGGAGATTCCACTGCAGCGCCGTTTAACCTGGCTCACTGCAGCTCTGGAAGTCCCCGAGCACTTAGAGCCACCAAAGCAGTTTCTCACCATTTTTTCCCCTCCAGATCCCCCGCTAGCTGTGCTTCCCTGGGGGGAACCCCAGCCAGGACTAGTTGTTCCCTGTGCCTACATTTTTGCTACCCCCGGGGGCAGAGACTGGGCTCCAAGAGGCTTTAGGAGTAAAAGTTCCCTGCGAGGGCTTTGCAGCAGTGCAGGTAGCAGGTTACCAACAAAAAACCCCTCATTATACAAATGCTGAGGGTCCTCCTCCTCTCGCATCACCCCTCAGCAGTTATAAGAAGTGATGGTATATCCTTATTAAACCAAAAAACCCCACCAAGCCCCCAACTTTCAGAGCATATTTAGAATCCTTTCTAGTGTACCTCATCCTCTGTGTTTGCTTAAACAATTGTTTAAACAGTTTGTGTTTGCTTAAGCAACTAGATTTAGATCCCGGATCAGTAAATAAACCTGTAACTCTGTGCTGTCCTGCAGTAACTTCTGCCCTGACTCTTGCAAAATAAAACAAGTAGGGGAAAAAAAAATACATGTATGCAAAGAAAACTGGTGTGTTCAACGAAAATAAACAGAAATTATCGATCTGGCTTGATGCATACATGCAGACGCACAGCCAGCCGTGGCTGCTTAGCTCCAGGATTTAGGTTTAGGAGTGTGTCTCTAAGCAAAATGATGTTAAAGCAAAAATGTTAGGAGAGATGATAAAAAAATGAATCCAGAAAGTCTGTGGCTTAGATTACACTGAGCTTTGGCTGGCGTTGCTGGACTGAGGAGCTCTGTCTCCTCTGGCTTAGACATTACATAGCAGAGCTTGTAATTTTTCATCTGTTCTGGAATGTAATTTTGCAATAAATACTGATTCTAACAACTAGGTGCGAAGGAATTTTTAAAAACAAACTTTTACCTGTGTTCAGAGTAGGTAAGAGTTTGGAAGGAAGGTGCCCCTCTGCTCAGGAGAGAGGTGCCGATGGGAGCTGGGCTGCACACAGACCTGGTACTGGCACTGCAAATCTTTCCATCTGAAAATAGAGGCCTGCAAGGTTTAAATCACAAACACACAATAAAACGTACTTGAAATGAGTCCATGTAAACGAAGGGATTGAAAAACAGCTATGTATCTCTCTGTCCTATTTCCCTTTCCAGGAAGGAACATCTCTTGGGTAATCTAAAAACAAAACAAAGTAGCAGAAAACTTTATTTAACCTCCAGCTAATTTCCTATCCGGACTAAATTTAGCTGTTGAGATTTGGGTTGGTGTATGTGCCTCCCAACGCACCGCCTTCCAGAGGGATGTTTGCCGTTTGCCTGAAGCAACCGCTGTAGCACTCCGGTTAAAACTGGCTGGTTTAATTTCACATCTTAGCATGAATTTTTAAAGTGAAATGTCACTTCGCGTTTGGAGACGGCAGCGCTGGAGTGGCAGCGGGAGCCTGGTAGAGTTGATCGCTGAGTTTCGCTCGCTGGAAAAGCCCAACCACCCACATAGTGAACAGCTGCTGGGAACTGACTTCCAGTGACTTCTCAAAGAGCAGGCGAGGGAGCGAGCGGGAGGATAAAAACATTATCATAAAAGCTTCTCCACGCTTATTTTGAAACAGACAGTCATTAATTCAAGGAAGATCAAGTCAGGGACCAACCCAAAACACTTAGATTATTTTTCCATGAGTCAAGAGTTACACTCAAAACAAAAATTAGCCTACAAACACCAAGGCCACGCTGGTGCACTGAGCATTTCCCAGTACAGGTCACTGCTGCCAGCCTCCTGCTACAGAAAACAAATGGTCTGACAAATGGTTCGGAAAGTTTTTAAAACTTTATTCATTCCGCCTGTCTTTCTAAAACCTTTAATTTAAGGCCAGGAATTACTTGTGCTGCCGTCAGCCCAAAGTGTGTAAATTCTGGAAGGAGCATGAGAGCGTAACAAGTACATTTAGAAACTCTCTAAAACTGAGAGCAAGTCCTTCTCCTGGATGTAAAGATTTGGGGAAGCTGGAGACCACAACAAAGTGACGCTTCTCGTACCTGAGAATCGCATCGTCTTCGTGATCTGAGTCTTTCCAGGGTGAGGAGATAACCAGGTTACCAAACTGTCACTGAAACTACGACTAAGGAGTGTCTGCTGCTCACCTCTGTCCAGTGATACTGCAGGGAGAAGAGGAAGGAAAGAACAGAAATCATTTTTAAGCACGTGAATTAAAAATTAAAAAATCCCAACAACTTGTACAAGTGCAAAATAATGAAGTATTTTTACTTTAATAAAGCCTTTAATAAAGTACTAGCCTGTAATAAAGTATTGGTTGAAGCTAATGTTAGAACTTACACTGCCTTTGATTCCGTACCAGTAAAGTGCTTGAGAAGGAATGGTAAATGCACCGACAGACTGGCTAGAAAAGGTAATTCCAGGCTACGTTCCTGCATCACATCTTCCCCCAAGACCCACTGAATCCTCCTGTCACAGCCCCTTGCCTGGGCTCAGCCCTGCTGCATAGGGAGCTTCTGTAGCTTCTTGGCTTTCCAGCCTTGCATCAAGGTGCCTGTTTTGTTACAGCTCAGAATTTAAATGCTGGAAGTGAAATACAAAGCTTTGTGTGCCTATAATTCCAGTTGCACACACCGCAGCTGTCTTTTTCTGTTGTGCTGGAAGGAGCAGCACCTGACTCGGGCACACACACTGCGCTACTGGGCATCCTGCTCTTGCCAGATCAGTCTTATTTTCTTGTTTGCGGACAGAAAAAAAAATAATCTAGATTTAAAATTAAATTGTGTGAACTGCCCTTGTTAAACTGGACCTCTCCCTGGGTCCAACTAAATTATGCCCTCCCTGGTTGTGTTCAAGGTTGGACGGGGCTTTGGGCAACCTGGTCTAGTGGGAGATGTCCCTGCTCATGGCAGGGGGGTTGGAACTAGATGATCTTTCTGGTCCCTTCCACTTCAAACCATCTTGTGATTCTATGAACTGAAAGATGCATTTAAGATTCTGCTTTTCATGCTAATAAATTGCGGTAGCCTGGGATGCAAATGAAAAGCAAGCTGCACGGCACATAATGCTGGCACGTTAGCCTTCTGTAATCATTAACACTCTTTCCTAAGTCCATAGTTGATTCAGTTTGATTTTTTTGTTGGTTTGAGAATGTAGGGCCCTGTCTGACTTACCAGCTCAAATAGCCTCTGTTAGATGAATGAGACGGTGCCAGATGCAAGCCAGGGGTGAAGATGATTTCAAATTGTTTCCACTCTTTGCAATATCTGTCTGTGGTATTAACAAATAAACACAATTATAGGCAGGGCAAGAAGAAGCAGCTGGTTACTAGTAGGAACCGAATAGGTAAATAATTAAAACAATTAAGTGCAGGATGGAAAAAAAGTAAAAAAAATCATTTTACTGTAATAGTCACATTTTTCATCTGGCGACACCCAAATCTGTGGAAGAGATCTGTGAAAGCTGATTCAGGATTAGTTTTCAGAGTAAAGTGCAGGTGGTGTCAACGCCTTCAAAACCAGAAAAAGAAAAGCTATGAATAATAAATAACTAAACTTTTGTTGAGTAATTATTAATAGGAAACGCGCGATTCAGGATAAAGAAGTTTCTCAGCTGGCAGAACATGGTGGAGATCACGGTAAGGCTGAAGTTGTCAATCCACGGGGCTCAGATAGCACTCAGCAAAAAAAAAAAAGGAAATGTATTTTCCCTGCTCTTTCCCCAAATAGTTGTGAGTGGAGCAAGTCAACATCCGCAGAAGGCAAGAGAAAAAAAAAGGTCTCTGTTTCTGATGCAACTTCCCATATGTTTTCAATCCCAATTTTCCATATGCCGCCTTTTGCTGATGCGTTTTAAAGCGATGTAAGTGCTGTGATTGCAAAGAACAGATACATATTTATATGCAAGGAATATATACGTATATATATTTATGGGTTGGCTGAGCGCTGCCACTGCCACAGTTTCTGAAGGAAATGAGAGAAAAGATTAGTCATTTGCTTCTCCGAGTAGCTGTGCATTCATGGGTCCTGGAAACACAGGTACTGGTTTGCAAAGGGATCCTTCCGAAATGAGAAAGGAGCTGTTAACTCCATGTATCTCCTCCCCCACGTTGTAAAAGGTCACAGTTGGCTGAGGCCCATTGTAGCTCAGCTCAGAAAGCGGTAAAGGAACTCAGAAGTTGCTTTTCCCACCACATTAAAAAAAAAAAAAAAGAAAAGAAAGAAAAAAGAACAATCGCACACCACTTCCATTTTCTGAAGAGGAAATGGTGATTTGTCTCAGCGACGCTGGTGCCTGGGAATTCAGCAGCCCTCGGTACTAAAGGAGTTAAAGAGCAAGTTCATCTCTCAACTCTGGAGGAAAACATGTTACTTGGACTGCTTCTTTCCAGGGTAAATAAGCATTAATGCCGCACAACACCTTTTCTCCTTGCGGTGCACCGTGTCTCTGGCTTGGCTGGTTTTTATTGAATCCCACCTCAGGTGTCACACAAATAACGTGCCACACCTGAAAGATGCAGCCGTGCTGGAAAAATCTCAGTCTAAGGAAAACAAGGAAGAAATGCACGGAAAGGCTCTGAAATTTAGTATCCTGAGCAGACAGGAATTCGGAGGCACAAATTAATTACATTACACGGGCTCGCTCATCCAGGCAGTTGTGGTGGAAACCCAGGCGAGCGTCCAGCAAATGGATTTTTCACTGTGACCTTTTAAAATGCGGCAACAGCAAGAGTGTGACTGGAAAAGCCCCAGATCCCCTTTCTGTTTTGTTCTGAACCAGCCGCTCCAAACCATACTGCTAAATTTCACTCCAGGTCTCATGTCCAAACACAAATCCGTTCTGTCTCCTCAGCATGAAATTCTACGTAACAGCTGTGCTTTTGGGGAGCCTTTCCCATACTTTCAACCCAGAACGTGCCTCTGACAGTGGGTAATAACACACAGAAAGATGACCCAGTCTCCCTGGGTAGCATCGCCACTTCTCATGCGGTTATCACAACTAGACATGAGGGAAGTCATACACAAAGGCACGTTATAACACAAAAATGAGTTAAGGATACCCTAAAAAAGGGCTTAGATCAGCCCAATAAACAGCAGTTCCATGACGCTACTTTTCTCATTTTTCAATATGACACCTGCCTGTTTCTCAGCAGAGGACGGACCCTTTCTGGGCACAAATCAAGCTTGTTTAGGAAAAAAGGCTGGGTTGCCTCTAACACTTGGTGCCTTAATCATTTCCCCACACAGTGACCAGTTATGAATGGTTTCTTTTCTGGAGACCTCTGATTCAGAGCTCCAGAGCTGTCAATAACTCAAAACTGGGGTCAGCTAAAGCTGCACGTCAAATAACAAAACGCAACATACATCTGAACCCTCTGAAGGAACCCCAAGTCGGAGGCAGCAGCTGAGCAGAGAAGGTGGACACTTCTGATCTTCATTTCTTCCTGTCCCTGCTCCCTAAGTGGGTAATGCAGAGGAGTTGAATCTTCACACCTCAAATCGCTATGAAAATACAATATGAATAAACATCTGCGATGTTCACCGGGCAAGACTGAGATGAGAACCTTCTTAAACGGTGACATTAAGTATCAAAAAAGTCTTTAAGCAGCGTATTGCAAGTTGCAGTAGGCAGCAAGAAGAAGCCAGAACATGCAGACACCTCAGTTTTGATCGCTTTTCTCCTCTGCAACAGAGAGGTGGTGACAAAAATGGGTCTTTATTTCTTGTAAGGCTTTGTTATAATGCTTGTGTCAGAGGGCCCTGGATTAAGATTGCATAGGAAGTTTTAATCACGTCATTTCGTTGTTTCAGTGGACCTGAGTCTGCCAGTCCGGTAGCATTCTTCCCTGTAATGTGCATCCCGTGCTTGCAGAACGCTTGCTTGCAGCCAACTGTTGGCTTTGCAAAGAAAACTGTGTGAAAAACCTGTATTTTTCACTGTGTTAACAAAGAACGAATCCCCAGCTCGTAGCAGCGATATATATACTGCTCTGCGCATTGTTCGTGTTCTGAAAAGGAAGAGGAACAGGGCCGGGCTCCTTCAGAAATGAGACAGAAATGCCATTGAGATCTCGCTTCCTGTGCAGGAGCTTGTGAGAGCTTCAGCCGCTGCGGTCCTGAGCTGGGTTCGAGTAGTTTCATGGTTTGTAAGATCTGCTTCATCCTCCCGAAATCACTCACTCGAGATGAAAAAGGCTAAAAAAGGGCCTGCTTTTAATTAGCGAAAGAGCCACGACAGCTGGAGCAGAATGAGCTGAGGAGAACGGCTTTGAAGGGGGAGCAGAGATCCCCTCGCCTCTACGCCTGGTGAAGAGTGGGAGGGAAGCCTCAGGACAGCTCTGCAGCTACAACAGCCTCACCGCGTCTGGTAATTAAGAGATCATCCCTGACGTGTCCCATGATGGTCAACAGGCCCCCGGTCTTCTCGCCTCAAGCAGCACAGCATATGCCCAGTTGGGCATCAAACCCTTCTGAAGTAACTGTTTAAAGTAGCGGCAGCCAAGCAGAAATAGGAAAATGTTAGATGCTGTTTGTGTGCTGGTTGTACACGCCGCTGTTCGGGCTCGATCGTCAGACTCCAAAAATGGTGGGATGACCTCAAACGTTGTTGCTGTTGGCAAATTACAGTTTGGGGGCTCTGCTTGTTAAACTCCAGCTCTTGGCGATTCAAGGTGGTACATGCTGATTCAGCTCCTTCTAGGGGGTGAGGTTTCAAGTCCATCCTTCCTCCCCACAAAGAAATCATGGGTCTTGTGAAAACATTGCAAGCTGGCAAGGCCGTGCGTATATTTAGTGACTTTTATAGCAGAAGAGGTTGTCGATAGCTTCTACTTTTCTCCACCTGCTTGCAGGGAGCGTAGAAAGGGGATCTCATTGCCATGCAACCGTATCACTACATGGTTGCAAAAATATTAGTCAAATTACAAATGCCAGCTGCACTGTAAAATCCATCTTCAAATCCAGAAGCTATTCCTGGGAGAACAAAATGGATAATGTTCACTTCAAGAGAAATAATTCTGAGCAATATCTTAGTTTATGTATTTTAAAATATGTATTGTGGCCTTTTCTGGGAAACTAATTTCCTCCTCTCCTCTTCCTCCTCCTCCTCCTCTCCCACCTGAAGTGATGGCCACCATAAAAAAAGACTACTTCATCCCAGATGTGTTCCATTTCCTCCAGTAAAAATTAAAATCATTGCCTTTTTTCATAAATATCTGCCAAGGATGGGGATGCACTACTTAAAGACATTCCGTGACTGCTTTAGATCGAAGTGAATAAATCAGTAGGGTTTGAGGAGCTCGCCAGCATTTTCTAATCTGTTTCTACTGGCAAAAAGTGCCGCAGCCAGTCACATCCAAACAAATTTGGTGGCAGCATCTGCTTTATAATGACCTAAATGTCTAAATCTAATTTTAGAAAGTGACTTGTGGATGGTTCAAGCCAGGCTTTCAGAGCTCGGTCCGGATTTTATTTTCACTCTTTTAAGCGAAGAGCTGATTCATGGCGTTTACACGGTCACTGTTGCTCTGCAGATCCATGTTGGGGTCCTAAGGTGAGCAGAGCTGTGACCGGCCTGCAATTGTGCATGGGGCAAGATCCTGAGATGTTCAGAGAAGCGCATCAAAGCTGTTTGTGATGGGGGTGGAGGAGAGTCCACTCCTCAAAGCCACAAATGGTTTGACATGCTGAAAGGTAAAGCCTGCAGGGAGAGCCCGTAGGTTTCAATATCCTACCTGAGAGCATTGACGAAAAATGGGCCAACTTTGGTGTTTAGCAAACCTTCAGCAGTTGTATGGTTCAAGGAATCCTGTCTCTGCGCAGACTGCGATTGCCTTTGGTCCCAGGACTGACCTTTCCAGGCACGTTGCAAATATCCCTACTGCAGGCAGCAGTGGTGAGGTCTCACCTTGGCTTTCAGGAGGATTTTGGTGCCTTGAGCTGGGCTGTCTTCAGGGTCTGGAGCTCACTCGGGCAAATAGCATTGCTAGGATTGTCTAGCAACTGGAAACAGCTAAATACACCTGGAGTTAATGCTAACATACCCCTCAAAATCCTCCTAAGGAGAAGGCTTCCTTGTGTTCCTCCAATTTTCAACTTTTTTGCTGGGGCCCTTCCAACCATCCCTGATGGAAATGGCTTCTGGGGCTCTGCCTCTGGCTCTTGCAACGGATTTTGGTCTGATTTGCTCTTTTATCATCTGGAATTCTGTTTTATTCCAAATTTAGATTGCTTAGATGGGCTTTAGTGCCCAGGACTGCTCTATTTTTTTATATATATATGTATGGTTTCTACATCCAGACTATGTAAGTGTTTAAAAAGTGCCGTATTATGTTCTATCATACACACGTAAAAGAATATAAATGCCTAA
>WEIS01029168.1:11064-23034 GCA_013389965.1 Todus mexicanus | reverse complement strand
TTTGGGGTTTGGGTTGGTTTTGTGGTGAGGGTTTTTTTTTTTTTGGATAATGGAAATATACATTGAGGCCAGAGTGTGCCATTGTAGAACAACTCTATGATAAGCAGCAGGATGAAGCTGTGCAGCCTCAAGGCTGAGCAGTTGGTTTGCAAAGGCCACAGGGTCACCAGAGAGGCTCAGTCCTGCATCACTTCCTTACAGGATGATAAGAACTTTCTCCTGTGGCCAGACAGCTTATCTAGATTTTGTTTCTTCACTCCATTTCACAATCCTGGGAGATCCCCTCCACGAGCACTGGTTCATTGTACGAGCAGTCACTTGGAGGACAGCAGATGTTGCTGGTGCATGTTCAGAAGGAGCTTTACTGATGAAAGGGATTCGAAATTGGTTTCAGTTCACAGCCTACTCTCGGTCTGAGTTCGCTCAATGCAGAGAAAGCGATAAACACCAAACAAAGGCGGGTCAATAATTGTAAATGAGATTTCCCAGGGACAAGTCATTCTGAGGAGCCTTTCCATCTAAAGCAGTAAGGGCAGCCCCTGAGCTGAAAGAGACCTATCTTTTATTTCTCGGCAGTTGCTGAGAATAAAAAGACTGTCATAACCCCCCCCATGCTTAATTCCTTTCCCACCTGGCCTCTGGTCCAAATGCTGCTGAAGCCACATAGAAAACAGAATTTCTTCAGAGCATCTCTACGACTTTTCTATCACGTCTCCAGCCAAGTACGCTCTTACCACAACTTCTTGTTGCATCTACAAGATTTGTGTCAGCGTTCACTGAGGAAAACAATCCTAACGTGGCTTTGCTGGCTTATTAGCTGTGAATCTGCAAGGGTATGGGTGATGTACAAGAGAAGTTAATTAAAAGAGTTATTGCTGCGAGGAGGGAATGAATGCTAGTGGTCATACAGGGCAGGAGTGGGACTCGGATAATATTTATATGGAGCTATAACTGGGATATATAGATGCCTGAGCCAAGAATTAGCAGCAGAACCGCCCATATGCTGAGGGAGTTGTCAGCTGGTGAAGCCGGGTAAACAGAATGGGACCAAGACTTTGACTCAAAACGTCAACATGAATCCCTCACTGAGCTGAGCTGCACCAAGCACATCTGTGCATTGTGAAGGGAGAGATGTACAGACTGTAATATTTTAACCTGGAGCTATTTGGAAGCAGGTCTGGCCAGTGCTCGGCTGTAAAGACAGCAATTGTCTGTCACAATTTGCTTCAAATATAATTGAAACTCAAGGAAAATTACTACAGCTAACCTGATAGTATCAAAATGTCTGCAGAAAGGGGAAAAATACAGTAACCCACCCAAACACCTGGCTTTCTGCTGAAAGGCTGTGGTGCTCCATGTGAAAGCTTGGAAATGATTACCCTGCATCCTTCGTCGGCCAGCTCTTGTGGCTGCCGTATGGGTGGCTTCTGTGAGGACTGTGCAAGCCAGAGCTGATGTCCCTTGGGGAAAGTTGCTCTTTCCAAGCTTATGATGTCCTGCTATCAAGCTGTAGTGTAGGTGGGTGGTCTTTAATGATCATTACTGAAACCATACCTTATACAAGCACACACACGTTCACCTGCGCGCATCATGGACTGTGCATAGTTTTTCCATCCTGCATTCTCAGTCATTCTGGGAATACCTTCCCTTTGCGGGCTCTGACTCATTCTGTTCTTTTGCCATCTCTGAGCAATGTTTATGCTGCGCTACGATGAGAAGCTCCTTAAATCTTCCCATGCACCCTCACGCTCACATGCAGACAGTCCAGCATTATCAGACTCCACGGTGAGGATGTTCACATTTCTTCTCATTAGCGATGTGCAATGTAAAAGGCTCGCCTCGAGTTTCTTGAAGACGGCGGTAATGAAGCTCTGAAGAAATAGTCAGGGGACTGGAGCTAATTAAAATGCAGCAGGGTGTAGAAGTAAAGGTAGCAGCAGCTCGCTATGCCATGTCTCTGGCAATCAGCAGTCCCCAGTTTACCCACACTAATTGACAGGAGACGCGGCGCTACTGAGTGTGCACACAGCCAGCGTTAATGGAGTCAGCACACGCTGCTCTGCCTGCCTGACTTGTCTCATTATCGACCTTGAACCGGCAAAGGTCAGTTGATGGTGCTGCTTTCATCAAGATGACAGGTGTCTGAAGATCTTCTCTTTGTAGTATAATAATTTGGCAGTTGTCTTATCCTGTACGTGAATTAGTGATCTGATCCCGAAGAGATGATGGATAAAAGGGACTGGCTTACTGTGGTGAGGATCTGGGCTGTTGTGTGTTTAAACCGAAATAACAGGTACTGAAAGTCCTGGAGGAAGGAAGCAAAATTATATTGCATATTTCCCCTTGGAGAAGATAGTGCCTGAAGAAGCAAATAGGCAAATTTTTGTAAGTGGAAATGAAGTCGGTCCATTGTTAAAAATCGGCAGCTTGTTTGAGTTGATTATGAGCACCAGGTGCACCGCTGGCACTCAGCAAATACCTAATAATAATAATAACAATAGTCGAGCCACCTGACACCTGCAGTAAGCTGGGAGTGACAGTGTTCTGGGGGAGACGTCTCATCTGAAGGCAACGCTGTCTCCAGGAGATGCGTCATTACAACCTTCTGCAACAGGGCTGCAGCTCATGTGCCCTCATTATTTACTCCACTGTTACAGATGGACTCAGCAAAGACAGTGGAGACTGACAGAAATAATTCTGCCATTCTCTCCTTCAAATCCAAAAAACCAGTATTTTTGAGCATTTTAAACAAATGTTTTGGTTTTTTATAGAGGACTAGCAGTCTCCTGTGTCTTGTGGCCCCTCTGGTTGGAAGTGGAGCTTGCTGGAGCCTAAGCTCACATCTCCTTTTCTGTCCCACCTTTACTTGTGCAAGGAGTGCATAAAGATGCTGCATGCTGCCATAGCCACATTTGACCACATGCTCTCAAAACAAGATAAATCAGGGTCTGGGAGGGGTCCATATTCCCCAGCAGTGCAGACAGAAAAATGCTCATAGCTGAAGAGCTGAGGGGAAGCCTTGGGGGTGACTGACTTGGTGGCATTGTTAGACTGTGTTCTTCTTGACTAAAATAGGGAGGGAGAAAGTCAGTGGGAGCCCAGATATACAAAGCAGCACCTGCAAAAGGAGTCCTTTGAAGAGGCTTCTGCTCCCTCACCTCGGTGTGGGGGCTGTGCCCCCACTGCCTTGCTCCCAGGCAGCTCTCATGCCCAGCCCTGCTCTGGCTCCACTGAGGGCAACAGGAGGTGCTGGCCCCCAGGCTGTGGTGCCTCTTTTGAGGAGGATGGGGTGACTGCAACCCTTGCCAGAGCTGGGGAGGGGAGAGCAAATCAAGCACAGCTTCTCTTTGCTTCACCTGCAATTTCCTGGGATCTTCTTATAGTATCCATCTCTGAAAGCAACTGCTCTTTGCTAGTATAATTACCAGAATATTTCTTCATTTATCTGTGATTATAGGAAGCAGAAGCATTGTCTGGGGAACAAAATACTCTGTAACTTGAAAACGATTTATAGCAGCTCTCTTTAAAGACGTGTGAAAAAAAGGTGCTGAGGTAAAACATATGTGTGATGTCTGTATGGCTGCAGTCCAACTATCAAGGTAGAAGACCAGGAGATTTCTACCAGGGCAAGCCGGAGGTGACTAATGGGATCATTCTTTAAACAGAAAAATGGTTTTGTTATTGAGCCTTCGCAATCTCACAAATTTTTCTCATCTGCCTCTGAGGTGACTGCCAAGTGTATGGGTGTTGCACTGGTACTACGAAACCCCCTAAGCTTTCCACCATCCCCTGGCATGCAGGCGGGCTGTTTGCCCTCTGCCCTCAGTGCTACATCCACTGTATCGTGTCAGGATGTACTCTCCTTTGGGGACACGAGAGCAACCCTCCTCCTCTGTGCTGGGTTGTGAAAGCACTTGTAAAATACATGTTAAAAGAATAAAAGTGTTGCCTAAGTGCATCCTGAGATCAATAAAATATGCAAGCGTGGGCTCCTGCTGTTCAGGGCTGCAACAGTCTCAAACCTAGAGCCAGAGGGGCTGGAGAAGCACATTGGGGCTTTCTCTAAGTGACAGCTGGTAAGAATTCTACATTAATGCAACAGGTAGGGCTCATATGTTTGTACCCAGAGGACTCAGGTTCAGGTGCCAGCTATGAAGAGACTCCCAGGAGGTCCAGGTCTAAAAAAGCAGTGATAAATGAAAGAAATAGTGATAAATTGAATTCTAGCAATTAAGGTTTTATGCCTAGGTTAACACCTTCCAGTACTAAATCATTTCTTGTTTTGCAGAAGAGGACCTGTCCCTTTGTTCCCTCAGCAAGGAGACAATTGATAACAGAAGTGGTGAAAAATGAGGTTAGTGACCATTTTTCTTTTGCTGGGGAAGCAGAGAGCCTCCTGTTCAATCCAAAGATATATGAGAGAGATTCGTGGATCATTTCTTCTTGAAATGAAAAACTCAACTTATGTTGCTGAAACCAGTAACCACATGGTGGGACAACAGTTTGTCCCTCCTACCAATGGAAATCATGGTGAGTGGAGCAATAATATGCATGTGGGAAGTATAACATGACAACTCTGACAAATACATGGTTGTGTTTGCCTGTTGGATCAACCTCAGTTCCTGTTAACTCCCAGCTTCTCTCTTTTATTACAGAAAAGAAAAGAGAAAAAGCTTCACACAAGTATTCTAGCTGCTTCCTTGTTGTCTTTGTTGGGAAGGATGAGCTAGATCCCAAACCCTGAATTGTCTGGGAATGGCAGTTTGCCATATTCCAGAATTAAGGCACCATTAGAAGTTTCTAAGGATGAAAGTATTTGATTTAAAGCAAAGGCACCTGGGAATATTTGTGGCTCACAGGAGCGTTTGTGTTAAGAACATTTGTGTCAGCGATTTGAAATCTTAAGTGTTTTGTCCCTGTTCTTTTTCTGCGTGTGTACGTGCAGGCAGGGAAGTCAGGACTGCAAAACAAAGTGGCCTCTGATGTGACAGTTTTCCTGAAGGGTGCCAGGTGAGGTGTCTTCAGAGATCTGGAACCTATTTGTCTTCTCTGAGGAGGAAGGAACAAGACAGATGAACATTAAAGCGACTTGTGCAAAAGGAACCAGGGCTTTTGGGAGACACAAATGCAGCAGCTCTCCCACTGAATCAGGTATCTTTTTCAAGCAGAAACCAGTTTTAAGGCTTAGAAGAAACTCAATTTAAAGCTATGTTGAGGCCTCCTTAGCTGACTTCAGCTGCTATAAAGAGGGACCAATGGCTGAATGTGGGGCAGGATGGAAATGACCAGATGGGAGCACTGAGTGTTGCTTGCACAACCCTGGATGCTCCTTTATGTGATTCTGAGCTGGGCTGAGAGTGTGGAAGGGGCCTGGGGTTGATGGACAAGGAATTTTCTGGTGAGGGAAACAAATGTTCGTTTGAGGTTGGGAAATGATGAGTGAGAGAAGGTAGCAGGATGCGGCAAAGGAAAGGATGTATTGCTGAGAGCACAGAACTCAGAATTTGGAAAGGGACAGTTTTGTTGGTTTTTTTCCTGCCATTGAACTAGTGTGTGGCATTAATACCCCTAACACCTGAGCTGGGAGAGGTCTTTTGACTCCTACACGAGCTCCAGAGGAACCTGGGGAAGCAGACAAAGAGGAAAGGCCTGAAAAGGGGGAAAAACATCTTTTTCTTTCTAGCTTGCACCTTTCTGGGAAAACTGCTTTGCTGTCATTTGGGGTAGGGGTTTTGCCACACTGGCTAGAAGGTTCTCTTGCCTCAGAACATGTTTCTGGGGTAGATGCAGGAACTGGTGAATGCTTCTCTTTAGCCTACGTTACAGGGAAAGTCAGACCACAGGATCATTCAGGTCCCTCCTGGTTTAAGTATGCTTAGGTATTGTCCCTTCAGCTGTTTAAACAGGGAAAAATGTTAAAGAAACCATTGCCCCCATGATCACTTCTCCCTCAGACATCCTGAAATATTTCCCTCTTGTCATTACCCCTGTGGGTGTTGCCTTTGGCTGAGTGCTTGGGGGTCACACAGCTTTTACATAGGATTCGTCTCTTACCAGAGGCAAGAAATTAGTTTCCCTGTTTCTGAGTGCAAATTACACAGAATTGTTCCAGACATAGGCTAAGGCAGGAAGAGTGCCCCAAAACTGGGTTCAGTACAAACATGAGGAGAGATCCAAAAAATATAAAGGGAAATAAATTGAAGTCAAACCTCTTTGTGGGTCTAAGGGTGCCTGGAGGAGGCCAGGTGTCTTGAGGGTGCCATGCAAATGGTGCTCCCACTTTCATTAGCTTTGTCTCCCAGCACTTAGGAGCTTTTTTTTTACAGCATCTGTTAGCTCCAGTTTATACAATATCGATGAAATATTTTACACTGAAAGCCTGACATTTATATCTTATAGCTACTCCGGTATGGCCAGATGTGATCTGCTCCTGCCATGCTAGCCATGGCATTATTAACTCTTAACATCCAGAAATACATTTGTCCAGGTGTCTTTAGACCACTTCAGAAAGCCAGTTCCAGAAAGATGATTCTTTTCCCAGCTTTTTCTGATACCTTTACCCAGAAAATCTTGAGTATATCATTTGTTTTGTACTGATTTGGAGAAGCATGGAGGCTTATCTGAATTTTCACACTGTCTTTCAAAAGAAGCGGTTGTGTCTTCACACTCTCCTGTTAGGTAAGAAACTCTAGCCTTTTAGTCATAGCTTGAAAATTCCTTGATCTCCAAAGATTATTGTCAATATTTCTCAATAATTTGATTAATATATTTTTTTATTTCACAACTGGGAACACCTAAGTCCTGGAAAACAATTTATTTTCTGGTCTGGAAAGAGCTTAGAGAGAAACGTGCTGAGAGAAGGACAACAAGCACCGTTCTTATATCTTACTTGTTTTGCTGTTGAGTCTTCTATTAATCATCATCAACACAGCATAGCAGAAATGTTTACCACAGCAGAAGACTCTGAATTTAGCGGAAAACTTCTGTCTAAAATTTTATGCTGCACTTGACTCTGAGATTTTCATCTGATATGCACATTTTCTATCGCATTGCTATGTTATAGGAAAACCAAGGAATGTGTGAGGAAAAATAAATGAATAAAAGGAGATAGATAAAGCAACCTGTAATATGCTTCAGGGGGTCTTATACTGTTTGGATCTGCGCTTAGCTCCTGTAATGTTGTTGCTGGTGATCTGCAGCAGTGCAGTGAGTGAGAGAGTGCTCAGCATTTATAGGAACCCCAGGTAAAGCCATGATGAAGACCAAACTGAAACAAGAGTTGGTGAGGAAACACCTTTCCAAGAACTTCAAATGCAGAAATGCCTTTCCTCAAAGTGAGTTGTTTGGGGTTTTTTTGGTCATCCCTTACACTTAACCGGAGGGAGGGAAAATGTTAATGTTAGGAGTTCAGAGAACAGACTCACCTGACTCCATGCAAACCTGAATTCACAGGATGCCAACACAGTTTTGCAAATCCAAAGAATTTAGGTGTTATTATCTTCAGATAAGTATTAGAATGAGACTCATTTTCTGTTTGACCACTGTTGCCTAAAATCTAATACCAAGAAAGTAATTTTAGCCATTCATTTTTTTTTTTTATCATTCCTGCACATACATTTTTTTGTGGTCTGGATTTTCTTCTGCATTTCCCATTTTCATGAGTTTTGGTCTGTTGTATAACGGCATAATCAAGCCAAGGAAAAAATGTAATGTTTCTTTTCTGTGGGCTGCCTTTAAATAAAATTAAAGCAGATGAAAACTTGGGAATACATAGATCATCTGAAAAACTTAAGAGAAGTCATTACTGCAAATATTTGCAGCATGAAAAGTCATTGAATATTTTTATATGGGTGGCTTATTTGTTTTCCAGATTCCAGACTTCTGATTCTTGTGGCTAGCCTTCGTGCTTATGACAAAGTCTTCTTTGCTTTGGGTATGTATGTATAGTCACCCATTTGGGTGATCCAAAGCCAAATGAAATCAACAGTGGTATTTCCATTAATTTTAATCTGTAAAAAGCTATGTTTATATCGTATTCAGTGGTTTGGAATCTGATCTTCCATATCTGCAACTCAAAAATAGTGCTTCTATGCCTCTATCTCATTTATTCTTCACAAACTTATTTTAGTTGTATTAGTCTTTGAAAGAAAGAAACTATCTGCCTTTTGCTGTAATATATCTTCTATGAGGAAATCACTGTTATACCTGGATGCCAAGAAAACTGAGCATATTTTCAGTCATAAAGGCTTAAAGGAAATAGAAATAAGCATTAAAAGTGAACCGACTGGACTAAATAATTAAAAGGAGTGTCAAGAATTTTCCCTAGCATACAGCTAGACATGGTCTTTGAGATCCAAAGAAGATAATTAGGTTTCAAAATAAGACAGAGTCTGGTTTTGCTCAGTTCTTTCCATGCTCCATGCTTGCTGCTGGAACTAGATGCAGAAGGATGGAAATAGTGGGAGAGAAAAAGACACCTCTGGGAAGCACTTCTTGGCTAAGTATGAAGTGCCAGTGAAATGAACTTGTGAGATTACATCCTAGGGGATCTGCACCCTTAATCTATTTAAATTACAGAAGAATACCGAGACTTTAAGGGAGCTCGTTGTGTCTCAGCCTATGAATTTCTCATATTCCCACTGCTGCCAATAATCATGTATGCAGGGAGTAGTTTTATTATGACTACAGCCTGATCCTAAGTTCATATCTGGGCTTCGTTATTCATTTGCAAAACAGCAGCCTGAGGCATCCTCCCTGCTTTCCTGTAAGATGCCTGAAATGAAGATACGGGAGAAGATACAAAAGGGTTCAGTATGGTAGGAGATGCTCAGTTTCTCTCCATTACCTGGTGGAAAACATTTGTATTTGGAAGCTTGTCTCTTTCCCCTTTTTCTTAAAAGGGAAGCTACTAGGAAGGGAAAGGAGAGATGCTTGTTCAGTCTGATCTATGTCCGATGAAAATGTGTGACTGGATTAACTCTTTGTGACTATAAGCAAAGCAGAAAGCCAGGTGCTTTCATTTCTAGCCACAGTTCAGTTCCAACAGAAATATATCTTCTGCCTTCTCATAAGGGTGATTAATCACAAAACACTGACTGTGTTAAAAATGTTACAGAAATAGCTCAAAACAGCTCTTATTAAAATTAATGCCTATTCCAAAATGGCAATGTCTTTGTCATTGTGGCAGACACCAAGTGGCCAGTTTCTTTAATGAAACCAACAGCAGAGAGATCATAGCTTGATCTTTTGGACCACGCTGGCCTAACAAAGCTAAGTATGACCCAGCTAGCTATGGTGTGACCTTACGTCTGAGGGTTTTAGTGTGCCCCTGGTTAGACTTTAATTCGTTTCTGTCCACTGAGTGTCCTCTTACAACAATCAGGAGGAAACAAGCCATGTCATGAGTTCGTTTCTTGAAGCTCTTTCTGAAACCAGTGAAAACTGAAGGTAGATTTGTGGTCTTCAAAATCTAGTCATAAAGAAGCTGCTATTCAGCATTCAGTTCTGCCATTTTGAGCCTTATGTTATCTTTTTTGGCCTTTGTTAAGCTCTCATTAAACCCTGAAGACTTAGTGTCTAATGTATACTCAATGCGAGTAATGTTGGCAAAACTAACTTTAAAGAAAAGACTATTGCAAGTGAAGGAGTGAGAGAGGCAAAGAAGCGAAAGTGAAGAAATACAGTTTTGCTGTGGGCTTTGATGCATATGTGGTGCAACCTCTCTGTTGTGATATTGAAAACTCGAGAGTCTCGCCACTGTGTTTAGGCAAGACCCCAGAGACCAGCAGTAACTCTTCAGTGGGGGTCAACTGTGAGCGGAGCACCCTTTTCGGTTTAATCTTTATCCTCTGTATGGGATGGTTTAGGTAGAGAAGCTAAAGGGAACAGATTTTGCTGGTGTAATTTGCTCCCGTGTCCAGCTCGAGGGTAACTCAGCCACTTCAGGAGGGTTGGACCTGCACACGGCCGAACGCTGAGCTGTTTGTCTTCTACTTGCCTGACCTCCCTGGGCTGCTGAAGGCTTCTTGTCTCTGATCTGTCAGGATCCTTGGTGAAAGCTGTTCCTCCTGCTGCTGAAGTGTCAACACACAGAGGAATCATCAGGACATGTCCTGAGGCAAGTAAGATAGTGCTGGAGAGGCCCTTGGATTTCAACTTCATTCCTGTGTTATGAATGCAATTTATTTTCTGCAGAAGATTTCGATAAGTAGATCAGACTGTCCTTTAAAAAGACCTATTACAAGGCTAAAAGAGTTCCAGCAACGAAGATAGGAACATCACTCAGGGAAAAGGGTTCCTTACCAGGCTCTCAATTACAACTTGCAACTTCGCTAAAAGCAATGGAGCCATGTAGGCGTAAGAAATGAACACTGTTGTCCATTTAACTTCTGAGGCTGGCAGAAGCTGAGGCAAAGATTCACGGTTGTTGATATAAAGTGTCAAGAATTTGGATTAGACCCCTTGCTTTTTTCCATTGGGATGTTCAGGGAGCTGGTTGTGACTTTCCTATGCTCAGTGATACTTCACCTGAAAAAGACAGTGTCAGAGCAGCCGTGAGCTGCATGGAGCTAGGCAGAAATTCTGCCCCTTTATCTTAACCTTTATCCATTTGGGGACTTTCTCCTCTTTGAAGAGGAATATCTTGCTTTTCCACTTGCTGTATGCTGATAAAGCTATGAATCGACTCCCTTGCTCTGAATTTTCAACAGCACTGCTCTTTTAAAGATCATCTTTCTTCTTTCGCTTCTGCTCCCACTTCTCCCAGTATCTTCTGGCCATGATGAAATAGCAATGGGCATGACCTGGGAAGAAAGGAGCAGTGTTGAAGTGTATGTGTGCTTTGTGGCTTTCCTGAGCTTTCATTTGAGCTATCCATGCAAGAAGAGAATTAAAACGGCATGAACATTTTTTCATTTTTTGTTAGTTTTCGGGTTTTGTTAGTTTTGGGGTTTTGTGTTAGTTTTGTTTTGTCTTTTGTTTGTGGGTTTTTGTTGTGGTTGTTGTTGTTGTTTTTTTTTTCTCCTCAAAGTTTCCCTTCCTGAACTCCACATAACAACTTTAGGTTTTTTGCTGGAATTATATCCCTCAGGACAAAGCCTGTGGGACATATCGGACTGAGCACTGCAGAACTGCAGCATGCGTTGAAAATCATCCTAGCACACACTTGGGGGCAGTTGTGTTTTTCTGTGATTCAGTCAAGCAGCTCCCTAAACTAGGAATCATTATCTTTGATTCTAATGGCTAACATGATGGCTAACATGACAATTTGGGTGATAGCTACCTCTTGCATCCTCATGTGAACGTTAGATAGTTACCATACATGTGTCTGCGAGAGAAATTGCCTATTTTTTCTTTTTCTTTTTTTTTTTTTCCCCCCCCTCTGGTGTTCATGTATAGCTGTCAGAGACAGGCAAACAAGTTCAGTGTAAAAAAATGTGTAAACAGTTTGAATGTGGTGAAAGCGTTTCTTGTTTTGTATAAGCTGAAAATATGACTCAGAACAAAAGACCGAGTCTTAATTCAAAGTATGTACGTTTGCTAATAGCAAAAACTGAAAGCCATTTTCTTCCTTGAAAGTAAACAGAGCTCCAAAAGAAACTCGGAAGAGGCAAAGAGAGCAAAAATCAGCCAAAGAGAGTTTGCCTGCCTGTAGCTCATGGTTACTGCACAAACCCCACTCCTGCTGCTGCCAGCCCCGCTCGCTTGGCAGGGACAGTGCTGGGAGCTCATGTCTGATGGGGTCCCCCTGGCTGTCCCCCTCTTCCTGGGTAATCTGCTGGGTGCTGGTTAACTCACTGCTCTGCCCTCCACAGCAGTGCTGGTAATAGCAGAAAACTTGATGAGTAGAGGCTCGCTTTAGGCAAGAGCTGATTCCGGCTGCATCGACTGGTGCTCTGTGTGGCGAAGAGCTACCCCGGGTGCGGTAGGAAATGTCCTGCGGGCTGTTTCGATGTTAAATCACACCTCCTC
>WEIS01029166.1:23505-67460 GCA_013389965.1 Todus mexicanus | reverse complement strand
TTTTTTTCCCTCCTCACTCACTCTGAAAGCTCCCCACAAATGTGGGTTATCTTCTCTCATATATCACTGCCAGTGTAGCACAACCCAGTAAAATCTTGCCCGTGACTATACCTTTTTGGTTCCTTTGAAGAGCAAGAATGTAGCTTTGTGGGCTCTTTATTACTGCTGTGAAAGAGGAGGACCAAGAAAGGACAGGGGAAGATGCTGAGACTTAGGAATGTGAAAATGCTGTTAGATGGGTGACAGTATTCTCCTAAAGACTTCTGTTTCTCTTTCAGAACAAAACAGTTCTATGTGCTATTTTTGTCATTCCCGTTTCTCTTTGCCATGCAGTGTTTCCAGGAACACAGCACTTAATTGGAAGATTGATAATGGAAACATCTCACTGCTGTTTGAGTGAGGACTTCCCCATTCTGGCTTATTGAGGAGGGGGTGGTGGGTGCACCAAGCTCTGCCATACCTATTAAGGTGCAATGAAAAGCTGAGGTTACAGAATCATCTTAAAGGTGCAAGAACTGATGAGTGAGTGTCATTTGTGCTGCCAGCTGAATTTAATGCTTTGAGGAAAGGCCATTAAAAAAAGTGGGTTTTGGCTCTGACAAAATGTAGACACTCACAGAACATTAATAGTTCCGGGGTGGGATGTAAGTTGTAGTGCAACTGGTGAAAGATTCAAGGTCTTAATTTTGCAAGCTTAAAAACACAGTTTCTCTGTTGCTGGGCCTTCAGCTTATCCATCCATCCAGGCTAGCTGGATCTAAGCTTTCACGAGCCACAACTTGCAAAACGGGGTAAAGTGTGCTGCAGCCTGGCAGCGTAGGGCTGAGCTTGGGCTCAGAAGAGCAGGTCCTCAGTGCCCCTGTCATGTGCTGGTGGCTTGTGTTGAGGAGAGGAGCATGGACAGCATCACATATGCTAAAGAAAGGGCATGGCTGGAACTTGGCTTTGGGAAGGCTCTGATGTCCCCTCACTGTCTACACTGTACCTATTCGGTTTCAGGCAAAGTGAAATGGCTGGTGGTTTTGCCTCCCAGGACTGTCAGTTAGGGCAATGGCATTTTTGTATCTCACCTGAGCAGTCATGACCTGGAAATCCTTGAAGAACAATAAATAAGGAACCTACCTTGCCACTTCCGAGTAATAATTTTTTTAATTAAAAACAAAAAACCCAAAACAAAAACAGAAAACATCCCCCCCCCAAAAAAAAGCCCAAAACAACAAGCCATCAAGTCCCCAAACAAACAAAAACCTCAAACAAAAACCTAACAACAAAGCACCCAAAGGAAAAACAAAAAAACAAACAAACAACAACAAAAAAAACCCCAGAAAAAAAATCTTTTAAATAGCATCATTTACACTTGGGAGCTGCTTGAATCCACCCTGTCACATAAATTACCATCTCGAAACTCGGCTGTCAGGAAGTGTCCTCACAAGCTGACATCCATGGGGGGTGTCAGTGGAAGGGGATCGGTTTCGTGGAAAGCCGGAGGAATTCAAGCGTCAAGTGAATACGCTTGTCCTCATGTTACCTCAAGCGGCAAGGGCATCTCAGTCCTGCCAGAGGCGAACCCTGGCCTGACCTTCACTCCTCAGACTGCCCTTGTTCCCCTTCTCTTTGGTAGCTGCAAGGCCGGGTCTGACATCTGGAGAAAGTCCCATTCTCCTGCATCTGAGGCAGTTAAAGCCTGGCCCAGCAAGTGGCCCTGGAGCAAAGGCTTCAGGGATATCATAGTTTCCTTGCAGGGATAAAGGCCACAGGCTTTTCTCTCCGCTCTGCTGCTTTCTCCAGCTTTGATGCTGCTGCCGTTGAAATGAGATCGGCCCATCTGGTAGCAGGGGAGATGAGCCCTGCCAGACAGATCTGGCTTACTGGGAAGGGTTCACACAGCAGCACCTACCCTTTGCTGTACTTCCTGCACGCTAACGAAGCCTATGTTTTCTGGAGCTGCTTTTTATCCTTGTTGTGTGCTGGTTTTGGCATGGATGGTTTTATTCCTCTGATTTGAAACAAGTGGGAGAAAGGGTAATTCGAGGGAATTGTAAGGATGCATCATGGTGAAAATGGTTACAGTTGTTTGCTGCCAGGAGCTGAAACACAGAGAACTGAAGCTTTAGAGTGTCAGTGGCAGGTTCCTGTTCGATGTCTGTTATCCTCTGGCAGCGTTCGCAGAGCCTCACTGCAGCAGTGTGTGGTGCTCGGTGTGATGTCAGCCATGTGTGCACGTGTTTTCGGCTTTCCCTGTGGCCTCATGGAGAGGGATTTTGCAGCAATCCAAACACTGACAGAACTGTATTTGTTGACTTGCAGAAAAGCCTAACTCATGCTCTTCTGGCTGTGATCGTGTAAGTCGAAATGCTGTGACTGCTGCCTGTGCTTGCCGGCCTCCCAGCCCTGATAAACCTGTGAAGCAGATTCATTTGTTTAGGCCCTGATTCAGCAAGGCACTTAAGTACATGCTTCAGGTTTTCTTCTTTCTAGTAAGATTGTTGGCATGCTCAAAGCTGACCATGTGCTTAAGTGCTCTCCTGAGTGCCCAGTGAACAAGTGATGGGGACAGCGTGTGCTGCTGCTGTGCTCTGCTGGTTGCCACGAAGGCTGCAGAATTGAGGCCCTGGTATTGAAAATCTATTAACTTATTTAACTTCCCTCAGTACAGGGGCCCAGGTCCCAGGGTGTGTCCTGCAGGTAGGTGGGTTGTTTTAATAGCACAGTGCCTTTCTCTGTCTCACTCTTGGGTGTTGAGCAGATGAGCGTGCCCTTCTGCAGGGTGTGGGGCAGGGCGTCTCAGGTTCCATCAGCACGATGTGGCCAAGTATTTCTCTGGAGTTTTCTGTGGTTTTTTTTTTTTATTCTTCACTAAGAGCTGAAAAATATCAACCATGTTACATGTATCTGAACGTCTTGATAATAGTAGTTTAATGTTTTGTAGGATTCATTTGACTTATCTTCCATTAACATGCTTCCCTTCATCTTGATGACTGAGTAGCATAGTGCAGGCACGTGCCTGTGTGTCTTGTGTGCACATGTGTGCTTCTGAGCTACCTGGGTGAGAGGGAGCTGAACGTTTGGTTTATTACATTCATCGGCATTTCTCAAGGTAAAAGGGCTGGGAAGGGGCAGATGAGCAGAAACTACAGTGTTTCTACAGCTCGGTGTAACTGTGTGTTAAGTTCAGAGCCACCATGTTCAGGCCTCAGCATGAGCGGACCCTTGCTTGCCTGAGAGTCTGAAGCTGTGGAATAGGCACTTAATCCACAAGATGGTTGTATTTCAGTCTGCTGGGAGCAGCTTCTGAGAGAGCATTCTTTCTAATCCCCACCCATATCTGACCTGTTCTAGCTCGTTTTTAAGAGCTGCACCCAGCCTAGTCCCTAGCTCCCTGCAGAAGGTTTATGCACATCTTTTCCTGCTTGCTGAGCTCATTTGAACAGGGAGCCCACACATCAATGAATGGGATTCCTGTATAAATTTGCCCTGTTTGCAAAATTGGAAGTGATTTAGAGCATCTCTGTTCTTTACAAAACCCAGAAGATGTGAGCATGGCTAGCTGTGCTTTTTTCCCTTCCCTTTGAAACTTAAAACATGTTTAGCAAATCTGGTGTTTGCAGGCTCTGTTCCCCACCTGATGTGCAAAAATGCGAAGGTCCTTCCAGAAAGACTAACCTTTGTGCTGATGCTGCAAGTTGGATTGCAAGGATCTGGGTAGTTTTTGTTATGAACTTTACTCTAATTAGCCTAAAAAAAAATACTTGCAATGTAGGCTCAAGGAATGTTGTTTTGGGTTTTTTTTAAGTGAAATAATTCAATCTGTGAATCAAACAGCCTCTGCGCCCCACCCCCTGCTGCTGCTGACAGCCTCTTCCCACACTTCTTCCTTGGTAGCATTGTTTGACTGTTCCAGCTCCAGTAGGTTTCGGTTACTGATCGGTGTAATTGCAATAACACACCAATAATAAAAGAGGAATTTAAGCTTCCTTTTCTTGTAGTTGAAGGCTCTTCTCCTGAGAAAGCTTGAAGTCTTAATAGCAGTCACACGAGCAACATCCCGCGCCTGTCAAGTGTTTGCAAAACCGGGTGGCTGTACTTCAGGAAGATAAAGGGCTGGATTTTGGGAACTTGGAAACAGCCCAATCCTATCAGGCGGCATTGGTACAGCTAATATTAGAATGGGAAACTCTAGGGACAGCTTAACATTTTAGTGCATGCCAAGGAAGCCTTGAATAGGAATGCATTGAAAGTTGCTCGTTGTATAACAGGAGTTGCTGGAGTAGGAGTAATTCAAGTTGCCTTTAGCCTGGTGGAAAACTACAGCTGTGAGCAATGAGTTAATTTTTTCCGTGCGTGTGGCTTAGGTTTCCCTGTCGAGTTTGCTTTTTAGTTTTGTAGGTTCTGAATCCATAGAGGAACAACTGTGAAACCAGTTCATTGTGTTCATGTGTCTTCTGGAGCAGCCAGTGGTGGGCTCGGCCCACACCTCCCAAACCGAAGCGGCTGGGGGGGCCTGAGCTGGGGTTGGCGGAGGCAGAGCTGGGANATGAAACGGGCTCTTTGATTGGTCGTCTTCCCGCGCCCGCCGCTGCAACGGCGAACGCCATTGGCCGCTCCCTCCTCCCATGCGCAGCTCGGTGCGGGAAATGCCGCCGCCGGTAGCGACAATGGCGGCCGGGGCCGCGCGCCGCCCGGGGCCCGCCCCCGCCGCGCCGCTGATCTTGTTTCTCTTCTCCCCGCAGGTTGCTGAAAAGTGCCTTTCCTGAAGCCACCGCTGCTTGGATCTCTGTCTAGGGCTGCCTCTGCCCCTCGCCCCCTCTCGTTTGAATTCGGCGTCGCTTGCGGTTCGTGCCCTCCCGGCAGCTCCTCCAGCCTTGCCCTTGTTTTTTGGGGGGTTTTTTGGTGTTTTTTGGGTTTTTTTCCGCTCCCCATTTACACGCAGTTTGCTCAGCCATTTTATTTTGATTTTTAATTTTTTTTCCTTCCCTCGAGTATGTAGCAAATACTTAAAAGAAAGAGGAAAAAAAAAAATATATATATATATAATCAGGCGTCCTTTTGCTCGTTTGGATGCTCACGAACCGTAATTTTTAGAAGCAAGAAATAGAAGGAAAAAAAAAAAAACCCAACCCGAAACCCGAAGTTTTCTCCCCAAGGACTGAGACCATTCCACAAACTGAAGTGCTGCCAGCAGCATATGCTTTTTGCAAGAATAATTGAAACCATTAACTGGAGAGCACAGAATTCTTTTGAAAGTCTGCCAGTTATTTGCAAGTAACTTCGGCAGTGGCACAAAATATAACACTTATATTTTAACTTCTACAATTGCACTTTTAGGAGCTGGCCTCTAATTTGATTTTTCAGTTGTTCTGATAAGATTTCTATTTTATGATTGGCTTTATGTTTAATTCTTGTTTAAACAAACACGATTTGACTTAAATGAAAAACCTAAGTGCTGATGAATAGGAGTTCTACCAAAGCAACAAGTTAGTTATTTCTTCACATTTAACTTAAACTCACTTTTTTACCCTTTTTCTTTTTTTTTTTTTTTAAAAAAAGAAAGAAAAAAAAATAAGATCAGCAGTAAATATTGCCCTGAAGAAGGGTGTGATTGCTTGCATTTTAATTTTTGTTTTTTAATATGGCTGTAAACGTCTCCCTGGTTCGTGATACAAAATGGCTGACGTTAGAAGTGTGTCGAGAGTTTCAGAGAGGGACTTGTTCTCGGTCTGACGCAGAGTGCAAGTTCGCCCACCCGTCGCGGAGTTGCCACGTGGAAAATGGTCGAGTTATTGCCTGCTTTGACTCCCTAAAGGTGAGGACTGGCTAAACGCGCGCATTACCTGAGCTCCCTTGCTTTTTTCCTTCTCTTCGCAATCGCTCGACGCGCTGGGCTGCGGGATGTGCAGGACAATTGTTTATTGCTCTTTGTTTCTGCAGGAGGATGCTGCGGGTGTGGGATGTAGCTGCTGAAATACAGGCTGAGTCCGACATCAGGTGCAGTTGCCTGGAGTGCCAGGCGTTGCAGGGAGAGAGAGAGAGGGGGTTCCAGTGGTAGCTCAGGTCTGATACGGCTGTGCTCGAAATGGAGAATGCACGTTGTGGGCAGCAAATGAAACCCAAGTGAGGAAAGTAGAGAACTGAAACCTAATGCGTTAATTTGAGTCCAGAGCACATCGGCTGCATGTTCAGTGCAGGGATCTGAAATGTGCTTTTAATGAGCAGAAATGAAAGCAGCATTTTAAGATAATGAATCAGCTTTATGTGTATTTCCTGGAGACGGTTGCAGATGCACTCTAATGCTGTCCTGTAGTTGAGGAACAGCCAAAATATTTGGATAGCAGCACTCCCAGAAAAATGGGTGTTGGGAAAATGCTTTCTGCAAGGGACATACAAACATGATGGCTCTGCTAGGCCTGTCTGAGTTACAGCTGAGCCTTTTTGCTAGAGCTTGGCTTTGCAGAGTTGATTTTGCAGGCAGGAAATGCCTCTTGGTTGCTTATTGCTGTTGGAGTTGGGAGTGACTTTCAAAATTTACCAAGTAATGCGGCATCTGAGTTGGAGTGGGGGACTCAGAGAGAGGAGTCGTGGGCATCTAGGTTCGAGGTCACTTTGCTGTGGTTCTCAGGAAAGGAACATCTGCTTTTCTTTTTCCCCCCAAGTGTGGTTCTTCAAAGATGTTTAAAATAGGATGGTAAAACCCCTGAGACAATATGGAAAACTGATTGCTTTGGAGTGCTCTTAACATTGTGTTTAATGTTTTGATCAGAGTAATTAACCTATTTGAGTTTCTAGAAGTAATCTTGTTAAACTTTATAAGCTTAGAAGTTTTACCTTGAACTTCAACTGTTGCTTGAAAAGCTCCGAGTTTATTTTTATGAACATAATGCATAACAGAACTGGAGGAGTTACGTATGCACAAGTTCATACTTGGGCTCAATCTGGTCTAACATGGGTTTACCCACTTTATTAGTGTTTGTGGCTACTTCATGTTTTAACTTCTGTTCCCTTTTACCAAGAAGGTCGAGCTTCCTATTTACATTTGGTTTTGCTCTTTTTAATCTGATTATCTGCAATGTCTCATAGTTATACAGTGACTTTCAAATGTTCGTTTACATTGCAGGTTTGCTGACAGCAAGAGGCAAAAATATTTTTATCGGAGGGGAAAAAAAAGTCGCGCTCTTTATGCCCTTGAAACTTTTGAATTGTAGCCAGTGGTAGTGCAGATACTTTGGATTAAGAGATTCATATATTTGTTTTATAGAATTTATTTGTGAACTGCAAGGAGTGCTGCCATGCTGTGTAGGGCAGTACCATGCCCCGTGCAGAACTTACCTGATGTTTGCAGCATCTCGGGGAAGCGTCCCTTGTGTGGCCACCTGGCTTGGTTTGGCTTGGCTCTGAGCTGCACTGTGTCAGCCAGTGAGTGATACTTCCCCACGTGTGCTGTTTGTGGTGCAGGGTCTGCAGCATGCTCAGGTTCTCTTGTGCTGACCTTTCTCTGCACGGCTGGGGTTGTGAAATGTGCAGGACCAAGCCTACGGGCAGCTGGAGTTCCAATTCCACCCACTGTCATGTGCAAACACTCCTGCTTCAGTAATGGGGAATGGGGTGGGGAAAACCATGATAAAGAGAGGGGTGGGAAAAAAACCACAAACAAGTAGGGTATGATCTTCTACAGCTCAGCGTGTTTCCCATGTAACTAACTGGCTGTTAAATAATGTTCTTTTTGCAGGTTCCTCTTGACACAGTAGCAGATGCCCAGTATGTGCTAGTTAGGTGGCCTGAATTTTCCAGGGAACAGATTTTCCATATTTTTCAGGTTTAGGAAAGCCTCATGCAGGGCCAACAGCTCGGGCTTTGGGAAGTACACTGTGAGGAGAGGTCATGCTATGCAGAGCACTTGGTGAAGGGGTGGTGATGGGACTTTCTGCCCCTCACTTCTCAAGCAGAAAATGAGTCTTGGAGGACTTCCTCTATAACCGTGGATCCGGTAGCTCTTGCTGGGCCCCAGTTCTGCTGTGCCCTGGAGAGGTGCAGCCCCAGCGCTGCAGGCTGTGTGCGTGTGTACACCGTGCGTTTCCCAGTGGAGGTAACCGCCCTGGTGACTAAACTCTTGAACAATGGTCTTTGTGTTCTTGGGCCAGAGCTGGGCTTGCAAAGCCCTGTTTGCAATGACATCAAGGGGCTCATGGTCATAACAGTGGCCTCCCTTACTGGTGATGAGAGAGGTGTTACATTCTCAGTCCTCTTAAGGAGAAGGCGTTTCCTGCCCACTCTGCGGATGGCTCTGTGCTCTCAGCCGCTGTTCCCCTGGGACAGCTGTTGAACACTGACCCTCTCTCCTGGGGAAGGCTCGGGAGCTGCTTAGTGTTTTTTCATTTTTTTTACACCGTGCATTAGCAGAACATCTGCAGTGCTTTATTGGAGACAGGATATAGGATGCTTGCAGCTAATAAGTTTTCCCTGTTGCCTTGCAGTCGCCCAGGGCTTTGTTCAGAGGTTGCTTATCTGCATCCATTGTGTAGTGCTGTTGCTTGTTTTTTTTCTCACAGACCTCTTAAGCCTGAACAATGCTTTCATGCAGGAATTTCTCATAACCCAGCCTACAATGATTTCACCCCTCTGGTCAGGTCACACACGGCATCTGCACTCTTACTGCAGCTCACTTTTTTCTTTTCTTTTCTTTTCTTTTTTTTCCCTCAATCTCACGCAGTGATTCTGCCTCTGTTGCAGTGGTAAGAGCAGTAACGCTTCCAGGAGCAGTCAGACTGCCTCGGTGTGGGTTGTTTCACAGGTGAATGTGGGCTACCTGTAAAATTGGGAAGAACATACAGGGCTCCTGAAGGTAATGGGAGGGCTTCACTGATGCGTGGGTGGGGCTCACCAGGACATGTTCTGCAGGAGCATTGTGTGGTTGTGCAATGCTTGGATCGTGAAATATTTTGCCCTGATTAGGTTGGAAGTGCAGGGATGGATCTTGCTGTCCTGAGTTGTGATTCTTCAAAGGGGGAGTTTGCACGTTTGTAGGCAGCAGAAGGAAACTTTCTCAAGCAGATTGATGTGAAACTTAAAAATAGTTCCTTGTGAGAAGCTGTTCACAGATTTGAATTGGATGCCAAGGGAGTTCTCGCGCTCTACTCGTGGTTTCCTCCTTGTTATTCTGGAAGAGCAATGTTTTCTGAATTAACTTGCGTGAATGGAAGGGCAAACTGCACTGTTCGGTGGAGGGCAGTCCAGAGGCACGAGAGCCGGCCACCGCTGGGCCACCCCCCTTCAGAAGTGACCGCAAGGGCTGCTGAGCAGAGGCCAGTGCTCTGCGGTACCTCCCAGACAGGCCCGATAACACCTCTGAGATATTCTGAGCAAAGAAGTGTACTGTCCTCGCTGTAAACCCAGATGGCCTTTGGGTTCCTTCGGCAGCATCTTTCGTGGGCTTGGTGTGTGCCCCATCCTGTGCGTAGCTGGTGCTTTTTGCAAGGGTCAGGACACGGTTTGCTGGCTCCTGGCAATTCATCCAAAGGCTTGTGTGGCACTGCGGTGGGCGGTTTGCAAGTGCTCATCAAGTCATTAACCTTCCTATTCAGGCTGGATCAAGCGAGCACTATGTGAGCCTGTCTGACTCTTAATTCCCTGGCCCGCAAATTGTTAGTTGTGTTCTCCAGTTTCTAAAGATGTCAGGAAAGAAAAAAACGCGTCGTCTTTGCTCACTAGGAGCACTAATGGAGCAGTAAGCTGAGAGACAGGGCATTAGGAGATGGTAACGTATTATATAAAAATATATAGATAGTGCACACCAGGTGCTCCCGGAGGTTGGATTTATACTGCTCACAGTTTGGGTATCTGCACTATGGACTTGTGGTTTAAAAAAATTTACAAGCCCGGCTTGGTGAGGTGTGGTGTTTTGTGGTTTTGTTTTCTTTTCATATAAATTTGCTTTATGAATGTAGACTTTTCCATATGCAAATCCAAGTTCTGAAGAGCATTTAGAAAGAGAAAATAGTGTGAAATTTTCAGGGTATGAATTTTCACTTTGGGCAGTCTAAATTTAAAAGCATCATTAAGCTATTGCGTGTTTCAAAGCTGTTTTCTTCTATGTAAAAAAAAAAAAGAGGAAAGTTGTCTGTAGGCATAAAATTTAAAGTACAGATTTATCTGAATTGCCTGGTTTTGAAAAAAAAAAAGTAGTAATTATTTGGTAGTAGTATTCAAAGTCCCATGGCAATCTAACAAGTTAACTCTACTTGGGCAATAAATGTAGCATATGATCTTGAAATTGCTGTACGTAAGGCTGTTCCTTATAGTTCTTATGCTAATTTGTACCTATTTTATGCTGACTTCACTAGAATTATTTCTGACTCCTACAGGTTTGCAACCAAACCTATTTTTAAAAAATTTAAACTCCAAACTAGGAAACAACTAAAAACACCCACTAAACTTAGCATATGGTTACGCTTTTGCAGAGAAAGAAGAAAGCAAACAAAGCCATAGAGATATTTTTGGAGGCGCTCTGACTGCGTGTCTCAGCTCAGTGTAATGAAGATGCAAAAAACCCCAGATGAATGGTGTTGAGCCAAGTCACCTTTGTGAGAAACTTTCCCTTTCTTATTGGTCATTAAGGCACTTATCTGGGCGGTGACAGTGTTTAGTAATGAGAAGTAGATTTGAGCAGCTTTCTGTCTCGTCTGCATGCGCGTGTGTCTTGTGGCACTTCGTAAGTGCTTTTTATAACTACTGAATGAAACATCTGAAAGGAGGGAAAACATCTTTAGGCTCAATTTTATTTATAAGAACTGTTGCTATTGTATTTCTCCTAGAGTGGTACTTCAAGGAGAATAGAGAGCTCCTGAAAAAAAATATTTAGTCCTGATCCCTTGTTGTCTGTGGGTTAGAACAAGCTCCATGTTTTCACAGCTTAATCTAATTGGCACACAGGCTGTGTGTGCTCTCTGCAATATCTCCGGAAGTTTTTTGGCACTGCTGTGGGACGGACACAGACTGATGGTGGAAAAGCTCACATGGCATTGTCCGTGGCTGAGCATCTCCCAGGCCTGCCCTGGTGTCTGGACTGCAGATGCTCTCTCTTGGGGTCAGGCTGGTTACTTGGATGGTGTGTGACCTCCCTAGGTACATTCAACCTTCCAGGGAAAGATATACCTTGTTGCTTTAATCTGCCTAACAGATCTTTCTGTAGGACAGAGGTCTGTGCAGAGCATGTTTGATTTATTTAGCATGATCCATGGGTTTCTCTGATGTTCCAGCAGTCTCACTTCATTTGTCTGTGACTTTTTGACAGCTGAACCACGACAGATGAACACCGGTGAATCTTGCTATCATGGTTTAAAAGGTTGCTGCCCTGAGCTGTCCCCACGCTTTTCTGCTGCAAGTTACTGCCTCTGCAGCAGGGTTACCAGGAGAACAAAGCACCTTAGATGCTGAATACAAAATCCAGCATCTGAACTTAATTCCCCTTGTCCTGGCTTTCTGTGGAGGTGTTGGGTGATGAATGTGTCTAACGGGAAGCGTGCTGGTGTTACTTGGTGACTCTGCTGCAGGGACAGCAGCAGGCATCAAGGGGCAGGAAGGTCTCATTCATTGCCAGCTGCTTGCAAAGATGTAAGACAGAGTCCTTGCAGGAATTCCTTGTCTCTGCTTTAAAGAGAGCAGATGATTTTTGAGGTGTGCTATGGAGGGAGAAGAGTTTGGCCCTCTCCGTATTTCTGCTGGGTCTTGCTGCAGCAGAGCAGCCTCAGCAGGGAGCACTTTGTCTTGGCCTTTACATTTCTGATAAGGTGTGCTTTGTAAGACCTGGGATAAGTCCAGGGGTATCATGGCAAGAAAGGTGGGATGTCCCTAGGTTTTCTGGTGCATAGTCTAGTTCTGATGCTACCCTGGAGGGATGCTCCCTTCTCAGTTCATTGGTGGAAGAGTGGAGGAAGTCCTGGGGCTACTGTGTAGCTCCGATAGAAACAGTGAGAAGTGAGACCCATCCAGCTTCTTGAAACCTCCTGGAGATATGAGCTAGAGGTACCACACTATTAACTGGCCATCAGTCAGTGCAGAGGTTACTGCCATCAATAGAGATGTGGTTGTTAAGAGACTGTAAGAAAGCTTGCAGGGAGTTGTCTGAAAGGAAGTAGCTCCCCAAAGCTATCAGTGTGACAGCTGTCGTAGTAACAGTAGTTAAATACTTGGAATTCACATGTTCTTAATTGATGAGGCTTTGACATCTTCCTTCTGAAAGTGTTCATCCCTCATATGCTAGGTTGGCCTACTTAACCTCAGGCTCTTACTCACGTGGAGGGTGGGTATTAGGTGACTGGGTATTTGCTTTGCAGTGGTGCTCAGCAAATCTAAACGTGTGTCTTGCTTTCCCCATCTAAAGCTGTAGGACTGTTGCACAGGCCTGATCAGTGGGAACATCCTCATTAACAAATACCTGTAACAGTCAAAGTCACATCTGAAGACTCTTTTCCTGTGGAGAGGAGTATATCTCTTCCCACCATCCTCTCCTACCTCACCCACTGTCTGTGGCAGTGCGTAGTCACAGGGTAGCACCAGATCTGGCCTTGGGTTTGTCAAAATGTCCTCTGAAGGTCTTTTATTTCTGAACACGGAGAGCACCGTCTGTGCCCCAGACCTTCAGACCCCGCTTATCTCGAGGGCTTGCCCATACAGAAGCAGATGCCGTTGCTGTTATCCAATGTTTGGAGGTGCCAGTCTCATGCAGTGTCCCTGGGTCAGGTTTGAGAGGCTGAGGCTGGCAGAGGTGTGGGTGCTGGCTGGCACACTGGGAAGCGCTCCCAGTGCAAGGGGCAAGCACAGGACCACTGTCCTTCTTTTCTTTCTTCCTGCAGCTAATGATTTTATTACAGCTTTTTTCCTTGGGCCTCAGACTTGTGTGCATTTTCCCTTGAACGTGTTGGAAAGCAGAGCTGTGACCACAAATTTGTCCTGACGACCGCACTTTGGAGGCCAGCCTCTTTGAGGAGACAGGCCAGGCAAATTCAGCAGCAGGCTTTTCCTGCCAGCCTCGCCTCTCCTCAGCAGCCAGCCCTGGCAATGCAGGGCTCCCTCCGCTCCCGTCTGCAGCTCACATTGCTCCCGTCTCCCTGTGGCGTGAGCAAACCACCATCTCCAAAGGATAAAGCCAGCAGCATTTACATTATTAATATCAGCCAAGAGTAACCTTGGTTTTCTGGTTGGGAAGATGATGGTAAAGTGCTGACTGCTGCTCACACTTGCCTAAAAAAGCAGGAGAGAAATTCTTTTGGGATGTGACTCTAAACCCTTCTGAGCTGCTGCGTGCGCCTAGGCAGATACATTTTGAAACCTTTTATGGGCATATCGCAACGGTGCAGGGCCGTGGTATGCCACCTCCTGCTCCTCAGGCTCGCTCTCCTTTTTTTAAGGGCAAAGCCCTCCAGACTGAGGTTCCAGTTCTGTGAAATATTTAAGGCTGATTTTAAGCACTGTGTAGGGTTCTTGTGGGCAGCAAAGAGCTCGTTGGGCTGAAGTGAACCACTGCTTCGAGTTTTGAGAGAGGGAAATGGTCTTCTTGGCTATCCTCCAAAGGAGGAGAGCTGCCTGTGGTTGTTTCCTCTGCCATCTTTGGCTTTGCAGTTTGGGAGAGTTTTGGACATGCTCAGCACACACCCCTGGAGCTTGCAGCCTGCTTGGGTCTGCAAGCACAAGCTCTGTGCCTGTGACACAGCACAAATGCTGCCCAGTGCTCTGTGAGCCCCGGGGGCTTCCTCTGCTCTGCGAGGAGGGCGCTGGGTGCTGAAGCCTGGCTAGCAAGGCATGGCAGTGCTTGTGCTTACCCTTGTGTGCCTCTGAGTCAGAAGTTGGCCAAGGGAGCGTGGAGGGGGATGTGTTTGTGTAGTAAGCTCTGACACCTCAACTGGTGCCATGTTGCAAGCTGTGGCACTGCCAGATCCACCCGGGGAAGGAAGTTCAAGCTTTACACCTTCCAGCTCTCATCTCTAGCAGTAGCTGACGCTGGGATTCATATATAAGCTTCAAACTCACAGGTCTCTGTCACTGGAGAGAGCATGGGGCAAAGAGGATCCTTGTGCCACACTAGGACATGATGTCCTGTCATGCTGCTGCGTCAGTGAAGCTACCTCATTGCTTCTCTTGCTCGTGATTGCATTAGCCCAGGGAAGCCGGCTGGGGGAAAGGCAGTGGAAGATGCCTTCAAGGAGAACGACTGAGCACGTGGAGTTGGTGGATTTCTTCAGCAGCATAGCATCAGTTTGACGCAATCCCTTTGCTGACAATAGCTTTCTGCCGCTTGGTTCAGCCATCTGAAGGAGGGTGCAGTAACATACATTTATGTAATTGAGCTGTTTGGAAGCTTTAAAACAAATACAAACAAGATGTACCAGGCATTCTGGAAAGAGCCCATCATCTGAATCTCCACAGAGCATTTAAATAAGTGGTTAGATTTCCAAGTGAGGAGCTGAGCTCTTAGAAAATCTGCCTCTATAAATATTGTTATGCTGGTATTAAAACAAACACTTTGGGGCACTTGGATGAATGTTGCCCGTACAGGCACAGTTTTATTTCTGGTTTATTAATGGTGTTCTATCGCTGTCCATAAAACCACAGAGAACCAGGCGCCGAGCCCCCTCGCTTAGCCTATGTAGCCTCTCATGCGATGTCTGATGATGGCCTTTTGATTAGAGGAAAGGCCAAGGATTTCAAAAAACAGGTTTCAAAGCCTTGTAATGATGGAGGCTGCTTTAAAGTGTTGTAATGTCACTCTCTGTGCCTAATTGCACTTTTTGACCTCACAGGAGCAGTACAAAGAAAATGTCTTTGAAGGCTGAGTGGAGCTGAGCTACTGTAGTAACAAGACTGGATGTTTTAGACAGATGTCCTCGCTGAGTAAGCGTTTCAAACCCTGGCTCCTTATAAATGAGTAGTTATCAAACATGGTTAGTTCTTCTGCAAGCTCACCTGTCTGTTATGAAAGGCCCCTCTCCTGTAATGGTAGTGAAATTATTCAGCTTAACCACAGCTCACGTGTTAGGATAGTAAAATCTTTCTACTGTCCACACAGCACAAAACTAATGCTGATCTCTGCTCTCAGGAACCTTGGTGCTTTACTTCTGACTCTCTGAACACCTGGTTACTGTTTCACCTTGGTTTTGGGTTTCAGTGTCCTGGTTATTTCATGTCCCCACCATCAGAGGAGTTGGAGGCTGTGATGCTGGAGTGATGGATTTTTAACCTCTAACTCTGCATTTTTACCTCCTGTGTCCGAAGCCAGTCCCTGAGCACTGCTCTGTGCTGCGCTCTGTGTGTTTGAGCTCTGAGCTGGAAAGCTGGGACTGGGAGGTGCCTTTCTGCAACATTGAGCTTAAAGCTATGGGGAAGGTGCATATTCCCGAGAGGGGACAGTTGCCTTGCTGGTATGTGAGCGTACTCAAAGCAAGCAATTGGGCAAGTTTGTAGTGAAATGTTAGGGCAGATGGCCTGCTTACAATGTAGGATATTATTAGAACCATGATCAGTGCTAATAAGGTCACTGGTGGTGGGGGGAGGAGGCGGCCTATGTCTGACCTTGTTTGAAAGGTGGCAGCCTGTGCTCTGGGGGAGTTTTTCTCTTGAAGCAATAGAATGTAGATGCTTAAAATGAGCTACTTTGTCTATTAATCTGGCTGCACAGTAGAGAGACTCACTGTCCAGTCCAGTGTACCTGCTGCAGTGCACCTGAGGTAGGCTCACAGAGCACCATTAAAAAGCAGAGATAAATTGTGCTTTAATTAACAGTCCTGAGAATGGGAACCCAGAGCAGTTCAGCTGGTCTGGCAGAACGGGTATGGTATCACAAGGCATTGGCCAGTCAGATGACTAGTTAGTGGTGTACACTGAGTTTTATCATGCCTCTGAACATACTTATCTGAACATACCCTTCATTAAGGTAGCACTTCTAGCTGGTTTCTCCTACATAGGTGTCAAAAAAAGCCTGAAAACAACCACTACAGACAGGAGTGCTGGAATCAGCTGAGTTGCATTCTGCCCAGCAGTACCTGCACCAGGTTCTGATGAGGGCTTAAACCATTAGCCCAAACCGTGCTGCTTTAATTCTATTTGTCACCTTAGATCTGCTTTGAGTGAGCAGCTCTGGGAACTTACGGAGAGAGAGCAACTCTCAAACAGAGGGGCAGTTGGAAAGCACGGAATATCTAGGTGGGATGGAAGAGATGGAGCAGCACAGACACAGCAAAGCTGCAGACAGCTTGCCTGAGAGCACAGCCATCGTTAGAGGGTGCTTCCCTAAGCCCTTATTATCTGCAAGGGCAGGCTGATGCTGGGAACAGTCACACGGAGATTAGGTCCTTAAAGAGCCCTGCCACAACCGAGCAAAGTTGGAAAACAAAACCTCAGTGTGTAATCCCAACTGTGCTGGCCAATCACACTGACCAGCCTTTCTTCCTTTTGCTGTCAGCTCCTGAAGGATCAGAGCGTGAGTAAAGTTTGTTTTCTCGCTATTAAGTACTGCTTGATCCCGCATGGTTGCTTTGTGCAGTGTTGTGCTGTGTGCAGTGCTTGGGCTCTGCTCCCGGGGTCCCTTCCGTGTGGTGCTGCAGATACCAAGCACTGGATGAGCTTGGCAGGAAGAAGCAAGAGCCTTGCAGAACTGAACATTTCAGCCCATGCAGTAGTGCTTGATGAGGCAGGGCAGCACGGAGTTGAAAACCGTACATGTAGATGAGCCTTCAAGGAGGGCTTAGAAGGTCATCCAAATATGGCAGAGGTGGTGGTGTTCAAGGTCGGCGGTAGGAAGGAAAATGCTTTCCTCCCTGTGGAGGAGCCTTGGTCAAAACCCCTGGATTTCCAAGACAGAGTTGTCTTTGGAAGGGGAGTACCTCCTTCTTAAATGACGTAGTGAAAGGTATTAAAGATGCACCTGATGCTTTCTGCAGGAGCCCTCCTAAATCATGCTCCCATGGCGCAAGACTTGCAGCCTTATGTCCTGTTTCTCCTTTCTGCTCTGTTTCCTCCTTCCCTCCGGGCTTATTTGTCCCCGAGCCCTCCTGCAGCTCCCCTGTCCTCTCCGTTCCTGTCATTGTGTGGTGTCTGCAGGGACTGAACGAGGCAATCTGGGAATTCTCTTGCCCTCTGTCCCTCCTGTTGCTTCAGCAGTCATTTTTATTTCTTGATGCATCTGGTGCACTTGCAGATGAAGTAATCCTCACAGTTACCTCCCTACAGACTTTGACTCCCTGCTGTGTGAATCTGTGTGTTGCCTGTAACGCTTCCATGGCATGCTGCAGGGTGGGATCTGGAGCCAAGGCAAGCAGGCTGAGTGACTCAGGTGCACGGAGCAGGAGAACCATCGGGGTAGATAAAAGCAGGATAGGGATTCCTGAGACCTTCACCAAGGTGCGACAGATGAATCGTGAGGGAAGGCAGTGGGGGTAAGTGGGGAGGAGCAGAGTGACTCCCCAGGGAACTCTCAGTCCTGTGGGATGGGGGTGCCCAGGGATGTGGTGAGCACCCTTGCCACGCATCCCTGTTGGCTTTGTCAGCACCTGCTGGCTGGTGCAGCGCAGCAGGGTGCAGATTACCCCGCAGCATGAGCACAGCCCCCCTGCCAGCTCCACGTCAGGCTTCTGTCACCGGCGCCCACTCGTACTGCTTCTGCACCACAGTTGGGAGAGTTGGAGGGGGAAAAAAGTCCCTTGGGGGCTGCGAGGCGAATGGGCAGGATTGCTTTCAGCTAGCGATGCGGAGATGGGAAGGGCAGGCTGCCTGCTGCCGGGAAGCAAGCACTCAGAAAGCATCAAGGGCATCGCAGCTGCAGCTCTGCAACTGCAGCAGTCCAGCACAGGGGTTTTCCACCAAGTCTGATGTATTCAGGCTGAAAACTCTTTGGGCTGGGACTGCCTCATACTGTGTTTGGGTAGTAATCGGAGCAGGACCCTGAGCTATAGCATCAGTGAGTATTTGTATTCCCACAGCCAAAACCCCCTGCTGTGGCCTTGTGTGATGAAGCACAGATTGAATTAAGAGGATTTTCATTGTTGTTTTGTTTCTCTGCATGGGTTTTTTTAAGGATCCGTGGTAATGTAAAATCTTTAGAAACCTTTACTCAGAATAGAGCTCGCATTGGCTAGGACAGAAACACCGCTGAAAATTTTGGTGTTGTTTTGGTTGTGCTAATTCTCAGAGAATGATTTTAAGCATCCTTTCAGAGCTTAGCCCAGCCAGAGGAAAAGTGTTAGCCCTTTCCTTAACATTCCTTTTTTCTTTGTTTCAGAGATACTTGCACAAAAGCGTATGCAGGGATTTCTGCTGGGTGCCTATCAGAAGTCCATCTATCTCACTTTAAGCAAGTGAGAGCATTTTTTCCAGCGGGTGTTCACTGATGTCGGCACCAGTTGTGCTGCATTCCAGACTTGCTAATGACACTGGAGCTTCTTTGCAGCTACTCCTCTCACGTGGCCAGAGAGGCTGCAGATGTCCTCAGGAAAGGTCTCTCTTCCTTGCAGAAAAAAAATTGTCTCCTGGCCCGATCTGGTATGGGCCCATCCCACCTAAAAAAAAAAAGAATGTTTGCATTGCAGCTGACTCATCCTGGCTATCAGAGAAAGGTCTTTTTCTTGTTGCCCTTTTAGGAAGGGATTGTGCTGTGTCTGAAGGTATCTTTTGTCAGTGGCAGAAGCAGAATAGATGAGGTCAGATGCCTGCCTGCCTTAAGGAGACCATACTGTCGAGGTTGCTTTCAGATAGAAAACAGCCTTCAAAAGCTAATCCTGACATTCCTTCTCATCTACAAAAGGTTGATCATCAGGTAGTCTGTACTGCACTGGTGACCAGGACAAGGATAAGCAACTCGGAGCAGAAGTTGAGGACAGGCATTTGGAAAGCAGAGCAGTAATATGGAGGGGGCAGAAAAAGCCCGCAGTAATTTGATCAGTTCGGTTTTTGTGACTGAAGCCTGAATAAGGAAGCGTGTCCACGCAGATGTGCTTTAGCTGCTTCTACCTCCCCCAGCTTTTTTTTTTTTTGTGCTCTCAAACCTAAATAGATGAATCTAGAAGTTATTAAAAAGACAAACTACAAAAACCACAAGCAAATTAAACGAAAACACTGTTGGTTCCATTCTGTTGGTCTGCTGGGACAGACCGATGGGCAGATACACATGCATGCACACACACGACACATTCCTTTCTTAGCTGTTCTGGCACTTATACCAGTGCCACTCAGAGGAGAATTTAGGTCAGGATTTCTGGCAGGGCAAAAGTTGCATCCCGCAGGAGAAAATGGATACGTCCACAGAATAAGACTGTACAACCTTTTCAATGTCCTGTTCTACAGCTCTTGTTACAGGAGAAGGAACAGATCTTAATCAGCAGCTACACGGAATTAACCTTTCAGTGTCTGAAATCATGGTTTCTAAAGAACGCGTTAATCCCCGTTAACCTCCCCTGGCACTGCGTGGGGAAAGCAGACCACTCTTACTAGATTTTGCATCACCATCACCGTAGTGACTTGGAATTTGGGATCTGTAGGTGAGCGTGGAGTACACGACGAGCAGGAAGCCTCCTCGAGCAGGCTGTCTTGCAGCCTCCATGTTGCCTTTTTATGTCCTGGGAAGAGGGTTATTACTCACTGTGTTCAGATAGGGACGAGAGCAGGGAGCTGCTTTGGCTGAGTGAGGCAGGGAGTGTGAATCTGCACAGAACCTCAAGAGACCGTGGAACAGACTGAGGGAACAGGGTGAGGAGTGTTGTAATTAGGACAGGTGGAAGTTTTGCTCTGGCTGAGGCTGTTAAAATAAATCCATCATAAATTAACAGGTTTTCAGATGTTGGCACAGAATTTGGCATCGTGTCCCTGAAGGCTGGCTGCCTGCGGGGTACTTGTGACTAGTGCATGTGAACTGCAGTTAAATACATCTCACTGTTTGCAGTTTTAGCCCCTAACTGTGTTACTGCTGAATTCTCCTTTGCCCATAGAGATGATCGTGCATTGCCTTTGCCATCGTGAGCCCATCGTGTTTGCTTCCATGGCAAAAGGCCTGTCCTGCTGCTGCTGCAGCTTTTACTGTGCTGCTCGCAGGCTCAGTGCCTGTGAACATTTTGCTGCCTTAACCTCCCTTTCACTTGTGGCGGTAGCAGAGATCGGTCACGTATCTGCTTTCTAGTGCCAGGCACCACTTAAAAAGCACTTCTGAAGGTGTTTTCTTAAAAGAAAAATCCCCTCTGTGACTTAAATGTGCATATGTTACTGGCTGTAATAAACAACACGCTAAAATAGATCAGTTTGCAAAAGCTAACCGAGGTGGAATATTTGCCTAGGGCAAGGCAGGCTTTCTTTTTCTTTTTTTGTATACTTTTTTCCTTTGCTTTTCTTCCTTCCTTTCTCTTCAAGCCTTGCTGCCTCCTAGATGAAGGAAGACTGTGATTCAATGTTACTTGGCCTGGATGCCCTCTTTGGAAACCAGGGCCTGTGTGAGATGTGTGGTCCTGGCCTGCTGTGCTTAGCAGTCTGCAAGAGCTCTCTTGAAGGTGCTATGTTCAGCTGCACTTATTTTCATCTTCTGACCAGCAGCAAGTTCATTGTACCACAGGTGGAGATCTGAGACCTGACACATGCCAGAAAGATTTGGAGTCCTTGCCTGGAGGATAAGTGAGAGCGTGTGGAGTTGGTGGCACAGTCAACCCCTCTCCTGATGGTCTGGGAACTTCTCTGCAAAGCTGGAGTGAAGGGGACATGGGGTGCACAAACCTGCCTGATGTGTGTGGCTGGAACAGAAGCGCGAGCACAAAGCTTGATTGTTGGTGAACCAAACTGGAGCCACTGAGGCACTGCTATGGGAGAAAGTGGCTGGAGGGGTGGCCTTCGATATGTGGCAGGGAAGAGACAAATGGGAAGCAGTGAAAGGAGCTAAGCAATGGGGCAGAGGAGTCGAGCGTAGGAGAGGAGCTGGGAACATCAGTAGGAAGCCACCAGAGTGAGGGGCTGGGGGAGCTGGCTTTGCTCTCTGCTTCTCTGCTGTTGGGCAGATCTCAACCAAGATCAGATAGGTGTCCTCTGCCTTGGAGCACCAGATCCGTGGGCTCTGATACATGTCTGGGAGCAAATCTTGGCTTGTAATGCTAAGTGAGGGCATCACCCTCGGCTGTATCTGTCTGCTGCCCTGCAGTCACCTCCTTGAGTGGCTAAAGCTCATGTACAGAGGGGCTATCATGCACTGCTCTGATACCTCTCTGTGTTTCCAGCCAAAAGGTGAAAAGGTGAGGTGGCAATACCATGGTGTACCCCAGCAGGTGTGATCAGCGTGCTTAGCATAGCCCAGCCAGCATCCTTTCCTGCTCAGGGTCCTACTGCATTACCCCCTGGCAGCTCCTCAGCAGCTGAAGCTCATCCTGCAGAGTTATTTTTTTCAGGCTGAAGATTCTCCCTGGGAATTGTCAGCCCAGATGGAATAAATTAATTTTTTTTAATTTTTTTCATTATTTTTGGAAAACCAGGAATCTGTTTATGCCCGTTGAGCTGCTGCTTTCTGAGCAGAGCAACAACACAAACAAAAATTGGGCTAATCCTCAGTTGGTAAATTATTATATTCTGCCAAGTTCTAAAAAAACCAAAACCCAAAACAAAACCCTGCCACGCACAAATCTCCTTTTATTTGCAGTTTCTTTTTGCTCTCTAAAATGCACTAAGAAGGAGGTTTTCTGAGCATGGCTTTGCCCTCTGCAGGACAGGAGGATTTGGGTTGGACACTTAGTTATCAATCCCTGTGCTTCCCTGTTTGCCTTCTGCCTTGTGCAAACTGAAGAAGCGAGGGCTGCCAGAGATGGTCACACGTCCGATATTTGTATTCATGAACACAGTGCTTTAACATTTGTTCTCCTGGGCTTTAATGTACTTTGCTTGGTTTTGTCTACGTGTGGTTTGCCTGCTGCAATTGTAATATTCAACAGACGCTGTAGGTAGAGGAAGGTCAGAAGCATCAACTTTCCATATGACCTTGACAGATTCAATCAGCCGGTGAAAGTTGCAGAATTGGATTATGGGATTTGCAATGAAAAAGTGGTTTAAGGGACAAGAGAAGCTACGCTTGGTATTTTCGAAAGCTGGCCTGATGTAATAGCAGTTGTGAGGGACACAACTGAGGGAGATAAAAAGTGGAAAACCATGTTAGAAGTTGTATTTTGTTTGGTTTTCTGTGGGGTTTTGTGCTGTGATTGTTAACACAGTACTTGTGCAATATTGTTCCAGAGACCGATATTGGTTTATGTAATTTATTACAGAAGGAAAATCAATGACATGCCAGTGTTTCTGTCTTCCAGGTAGAACGGATTTCTTTCCTTACACATAGTCCCACACTGAAACAGTCACTGACAGGAATATTAGCATTGCAGGATGTCACCTGCTCCATGTCCTACTCTAAATACGTGCAGTGATCCCAGGGCTAAATATGTTCCTAAACGTGCTCTCTTTTCCGGGCGCTAAATGCCTTCCTTTGTAATTGCTATCGATCAGCTGCTTGAGCAAGTCAGTGCCCAGGGATGTCTGTAAAAGATTATTTTGCTTGGAGAGAGCCTGCGTTTGATACTGTATTAAAGAAACCGATTTTATTCTGCTTTTAACATTCCTAAACCTGAAAGAGTAGTGGAATAATACTTGGAAGACATTAAAAATTATCAGCTCAGAACACTAAATTGATGTTACTTCTATTTTGGTTTAACACTAAATTGATGTTACTTCTATTCTGGTTTAACCTCATTTAAAATATGTGGTGGTTAACGGACTGGTATGGTTCACAAAATGTAGCCTAATCAAAACGTATTGCTGGATACAAAAGAAAAGAGCTTGATGAAGTCTTTATTCCTCTCTTTTTTGGAATGAGATTGCTGTTCATTGCAAGCAGTAATCTCTCAGATAAACATGTTTTTCTGCTCTGTGGCTCTACAGCTCATAAAAAATGTGCTTTGACTGTGCTGTACTCTTTTAATATATATTTCTTGGACTTAGTAAACACTGTCCATCGCTTGGAGCAAGCAAAAATTTTTCACAAACCAAAAATGTTAAAATCAATACACGTTTTTCATTGAGCATAACAGAGCATACCATTGAATGAAGAGAGCTTGGCAGCAGAACAGAGCTGAAAGAGTTGTCAAGATGTAAAAATATAATGAAGGAGCTACAGGGCTTTTCCCCCAACAAAATAACTGCTCCGAGTTTGTAAGAACCTTCAAGTGTAACAAACAGCTTGGAATGAAAATCCTGCGTGAAAGCAGGACAGCCACGACCTCTTTGTGCTGTCCTGGGGAAATTCAGCAGAACATTGCTGTATTCAGCAATGTGCAAAAGTAAAACTTCACTCAGAGCAGCCGTTGGCTTCCCTAATTGCCAGGTGAATGAGGGTTTGGGAGTTTAGGCTGTGGCTGTAGCTGCTTAGTAGTTCCATGCGGCCCCCTGTTTCTAATTAAAATTTTAAGAAACGGTGGGGTGATGTGCTTGTTTAAATACTTGAGCTCCATGCTAACAAGCCATCCTTTCTGTTTGGAGCTCGATTTGCCCGATAAGTTCAGTGGTTTGAAGTTCTTGGCAGTAGTTGTGAGTAACTGTCACTGGTAAAGGTAATACCAAAAAGGGAGATGAGGATGTAGAAATGCTGCTGTCTCTGCTTTGTTTTTCTCTCCTGCGCTGGTTTGAGCTGCGTAACAAAAACAAGCTTGACAAACGTTTTGAGGCTGCAGACTTTGTAAGCGAGTCCTAGATAAGCGTGTTTGAATCCCAGCAGAGTGCATCTGATCTTGAGAAACCCCTGTCACAGCGCTTTGCTGGTTTATACGTGCTCTTTGAAAGGACTGGCATCTGCAGTAGGATTTGTCCACGCTGTGCGTCTGTTCCCAGCATTTTGCATCTGATGACTGTCTCTTATCCTGGCGTCAGTGATGCAATGTTATGTGCTCAGTGTACTTGTGCTAGTTTTTTATGTACTGGTGAAATTGTTCAGCTGCTGAAGTGTTTGTGCCACACGATGGGAAGCGTGTCCCCTGCTCGGGCAGAGTGCTGCTGTTCCTCACGTAATGCCTATTGATGGTGACCTGTCCAGTTGTACAATAGTTACATGAAAAGCCCTATCAGCTTGGCTACGTGCCACAGAGAGTGTGTGTCTGGTGTCAAGGGGCAACTTTCTTTCCAGTTCTGTGATGGAGGAGAGGACTTCAGCATAGTGTATTCCCTCGAGGCACTGGGAGCAGGAGTTCAGCCGCTTCAGCCCGGTTTTGTGTCTGTGATAGAGGTTGGCTGCCGCAGACAAAGGCCGGAATGACAAAGAGATGGAGGTGTTGCAGGTCTCTAGCTGTATTTGTTCAGCAGTCCCCTCAGCTGGCTGTTGGCAGCTTTTGTTTGGACTTGAATACATTTACAAAAATGATGCTGATGTTTTTCTTCCTCCTGCCCTTCCCTCTGTCTCCCTGCAAAGCAAAAAAAATCCCAGCAGAACAGTCACATGGATAAGATGGGGAGGTTGTGGAGTAGCACCAGCATCCTAGAGCATGGGCTTTTTGTTTCTGCTTCCCATTCCGTCGGCATTTCTCTTAACTCACTGGGCATGAAGTGAGTTAGACCCTACCTAAACTGAAGTGGCTGTGTTTGTCTGACCTGTTTTTTTTTAAGTCGCAGAGGAATATAACTTCTTTTTTCAGCCCAAACACCTACAGTTACTTGTTTGCCTAGTGGTTGGCCTCCCAGGGCTCTGCCCCACAGCTGTAGGGAGAGAACTGGACAAACTGGGACTGTGCAAAATGCACCAGCCTCATTTCAGTGGGGCGAACACAGTGCATCTGCGTGGCTTGCTCCAAGGGCTGTCTAGCTCCTTTGCACTTGCAGATGCCACTGAGCTTTGCTTTGAGCTCTCAATTCAAAAGGACCCAAAACTCTTGTCTTTAGCTGCCAAATGTCACCTGCTTTCATTTGAAATCATGCAAAACATCAAGGTTCACTCTTTTCAGTCTAAATCAAGTCTAGGCTTGCTCAGAAAGGGCTTGACCTGACGTTCATTGAAGCCATGAAATTCTGTCACCGATTCAGCGAGAAGCTGCGGCTGCTTTGAGAGTGCTGAGAGCCCTGGGATCTTGCAATATATGTTGAGGTTTTTCTGCTGGAACCGTGTGGAAAGGCAGGTCTGACTCTTGTCCTCTGTACCCTGACAAAAGACATGTCCCTGTTCACCTGAACAGCCCTGGGTTGGAGCTGACATGCTGCTGCTGCAGCTCAGAGCATTGTTCAGAACAGCATAGAATGTGAAGAGGTTTCTCGAGTGACTGCAGAAGAGCTGAGTTGGGCCAAAAGCATCTGGGATGGTTTTAGCAGGTTTCTTCTCATCTGTCTACACAGGCTCAGGGAGGTGGCTTTTTCCACTCAGAGGTGGGAAGTTCAAAGAAGTTAGGCAAAGCTCATCCAAGAGATGTTGCAAAACTGTGGTTTGTGCTTTTTATGGGCTGTTTGAATCCTATTTCCAGCAAATTATGTATTCATGAACCATACTCATTCCTGGCTAGAACATACATTTCACAAGGTCTGTATCATCCATACCTGGGAGCTACCAGATTAGCTCTAACATTTTTATCTGCATACATTGAAATGGGAACTTCTGCATGATAGGAAGTTCACGTTGCTTCCCTTTCCCTTCAAGGCTGATTGCCATCTGGTAATGCTGACTAGAAGATGCATTTTGCTTTTTCTTTTTGGCTATGGTCTGTTCACAGCAGGATCCACATCGTAACAGCAGTTGTTGGGTGTTACACCTGCATTTCAAATACATCAGCATCTAGCTGTGCTGTGGTTTTTTTATCACTGCTACAAGTAACTTCATACCACCAGCTTCTTTGTACCCAGCACTGTGTATAAAGGCATGTTTGACGGCAAGTGGGAGTGCTGGCACAGGAGGAGTGTAGAGCATCCTTCTCCAGCATCCCTACAGGTGTCCAGAGAGGAGCAGAAAAAGCAGCAAAACTAGCAAGACTTTGAGACAGGTTACTTCAGAGAGATAGGGAGGATGGAGTGCTGCTGGCATTAGATTTGGGAGACTTTCTGTGGCACAAATCAATTTCAAAAAAAATAAGGAAACAAAGCATAGGAGAAACTTCTCGGTGACAACCCACAACAGCCTGGAGAACTGTGTTCAGTGGCAGGCTGGAAGGATGTGCTTGGCAAAACCGTTCAGTTTTGTTTTGTTCTGACGGACCTGAATGATGGAATAGAGAGAGTATGCTTGTTAAATTGCTTGGGTGCTCTGAGCTGGGAGAAACTACAGACACTTCAGAGAACCAGATGTGGCATTGCAGATAATCTTGACAGCCAGGAAAAGTAGTCCATAAGAAAGGTGGTGAATTCAATAAAAGAGAATCAGCCTCGTGATACAGGCTGCAGCATAGCTGGGTAGGCAGTAGTTCTGGAAAGGGTTTGTTGAGAGTCAGTCAAAAACGTTGCCGTGTTAGAAGGAAAGCAGATGTCACACAGGGATGTGTAAGCAGCAATGTCTTCTGCAGGACATGTGAAAAAGAATTTTTGTACCTGCGCAATGCTGGTAAGGGGTTAGCTGGAGTACAGAGCCCCGTGCGTGCACACACGTCAGCAGAGGTGCAGGCTGACTGGGGGAGCTGCCTAATGAAAGGCCTGGAGATTGTGCTGAGGGTGAAAGAGCATGGTTTGCATAGTCTAGAGCAAAGCAGTTTGAGAAGGAGGGATAGACGTGACCACAGGCTTTCAGTATGGGCCCTTCCTCAAAGAGGAAGAGAATAATTCCTGCTCTGGCCCTCTGGGGTAAGACAAGTTTTAGACTTTGGTTGCAGGAGGAGCAAAACTGCAGTTGAGAATCAGGAAGACCTTTACAGCTGCAGGGAGATCGATGTGTTGGAGTCCCATGTCTGGGAAATACACAGTAAATACAAAGAAAATAGGTGAAGTTGGTCTGTGTAGGCCTAGGGCTGGTGTGGTGGCAATTCTCTACATCCTTCTAGACTTGATTTATAGAGTCCTTGTAGGTGGGCTGGCAGCCTTCTATGAGAACACATGCAAGGAGTACTTTGTACGTGATTACGCTTTAAAAGTTCCCTGTAAAAGTGAGCTGCTCCAACACTGCAAGGAGAAAAGCATTGCTATTAAGCAAAAGTTATGTGATGTACTGTGCCAGGGTCAATGTTCAGGGGAGGTTGCATGGTCATACTTTTCACTGACTCAGCTGGCAGCATAACTTTCAACATTTCATTAGCCTGTAGAAAGGAACTGCAGGTAAGGCATATACAAAGCTAGGCTTTGAACTGCAGCAAGTGACAACTTGGCTGCATGAACACCTCTCTGTGAGACTTAACACTCACTAATGATCAGACTGACTTGTCGGATCCAGCCTCCTTTGTTTTCCAGTTGAAAACATGCTATTTCCATGCTATTTGATGTTGTTTCCAAACAGAACGTGTTTGTTCCAGCAGTGAGATGGACAGCCATCTCCCTTCCTCCCTCCAGCACAGTTCTCTACCTGTGTAGAAAGAGGAGTGTGATGCAGCACTGGAGGTGGCAGGATGAGCCACACAATCCAGCCAGCATACCAGTTGCTTGGCCCTGGAGCAAATTGCTTAGGGATAAACCATAGTGAGCACAAAGCACTTGAGTTACGGTGGTGGATGGACAGTATTCTCAACACTCTGGTGGTTTAGTTTCCTGGAAGGATAACTTTGAAGCTGCAAGTCCCTGTAGGGTAGGCAAAGGACTTAGAGCATGGGCATTACCTCATACCAAGACTGCTTCCCAGTATCTCTTTTCTTAGAGAGCTGGTGGCAGTATGCTGCTCACTACATGTTCTTAGCCATGCTGCATGGACCCAGGGATGAAGCCCAGAAATCCCCGCTTTCTGTGTCCCGCAGTTGTGTGACAGTTCTCACTGCATGGGCAGTTCTGCGTTCTGGTCTCTGCCTGCCCTTCAGATGCAGGGGCAGAGCACTATGGTGGCTAAGGTTGTATTGGATGTGTGAAAGGTGTACAAAGCTCTGTCAGGAGTGACGATCCCTGGCCAAGAGAAGGCCTCTGTGTGCGTGTGCTGAGTGGGAAGGAAAGCAGAGAGCGTTTTGTGCCTCGGCACTGTAGCGACAGGCACTGAGTAAGCAGCGCCAGCACATCTCTGAATGTGCCTCCCCACCGAGTTCCTTATGGGGGAGTGGAAATCTGCTGCTTCATGCAGGGAAAAGTTATGTAGACAAGCTGTGTTTTGTTGCCTGGTTTTGTGCAAAACATGGAAATCCTTTCCTGCCTAGTCTCTTTTCATTCTCTTGGCTGTCAGTCATTGCACATGTCATCGGTGTCTGTGGAAAAGACAGCACAGTCAGGGCCCAAGCCTACTGCAGCCTCCAGTGTGTGAAAAGCTTCAAGATTTTCACATGAGAACTGCTGGTGATTGATGGGACATACAGTGCAGTCATTAAAACCAGAAACGTGCGTCTGCTCTGGAACCCCTCGCTGCTGTCCGGGATTAAAGAGACCGTAACAAACTGCATTACTGGTGCAAACAGGAGCACGCCTTGCGTTTGTGCTGGGAGCCTTGTGTCTGAAGCACAGCTCAGCTCCTTTCAGCAACCTGTGAGAAGAGGATTTGTGCAGCACGCTTGAGGGTGGGTTCATCCAGCCTGATGCAGTACCCAGCGTGCTCTTACTTGCATCCCTCTGAGCTAGGCTGCAGATGACAAGGTGCAGCCCAGCAGATTCCAAACAGCCAGGTGTAATGCAGGTTTTTCTACTGGATTTAGGTGTGCAACCATCGGTGCTCACTCCAAACAGCTGGCTTTGTTGCACCGCAAGCTGCTGTCATGTTAGCTAGTGTCAGATGGCAGCCATTTACAGTATGCGCCATCACAGCATGACTGAAGTTGGCAACACAGAGTAAATCACATGCCAGCAGCCTACTGTAAGAGGCAGGGGGGTGAGGAGGAAGGAGTGTGTGGGAAGAAAGGGGGAGAAGACACTCTTATAAAATCTTTTAATGATTTATTTTTAATATCCATTTTTCAAGCCTTGGGAAGTACAGTCCATATGCTTTTACCTCCTGGCTGTAGTTGGCAAAGAAGCTGACGAATATGGTCCTTCAGACTCCTTCCATTTTATGAGGAGCCAGAAAACACAGCTATATTTAGCATGTTACTAAGGCCAGCAGCAGAGTCTGTTGCTGGGTGGTGATTCCCTGGCTGCAGGCTCGCGTGCCACTGGGGACGTTACGGGAATGCGCCTTTCCTGGAGTCAGTGCTTGTGCTAAATTAACGGCAACAAACTTCTCCATTTACATCGGGATGGCCACACAGGTCCCAACAGGCTCAGCACACTGCTGATCAACACAGGTCAGTCTCTGAGCACCGTTGCCCCTTCCTGACACACATGCTGACCCACTCCAGGTGCTGGGATGGAGCTTTTTGGTGCAGTGCGTAGCTTGGAGAGTGTCTCAGCAGGTCTCTGTGCAGGGAGCTGGAACTGTCCTGTACCCTGTGCTGAGCACTCAGTGTGCTGGAGCCACAGCCAGTCACAGCAGGAGAACTGCACCTTTTAATATAGAGATGCTCACCTGCAACTCGGGGGCCTGACTCCCGTTATGTTTTCTCATGATATTCCTAGGCCAGCCAGGTATAAAATGGGGTTCTGCTTCTTTGTCCCCAGCTCAGTATGCACACAGCAGATTTGCTACCAGTTCCCTGTTGTTTTCTCTGCTGTGTTGCAACTGGTACTGAGCAGTGAATAATGGCAGCTCCTTTGTCCTTCTGGCAGCTTTCGTAGAGCTGAAGGTGGTCTTGAAGAGTGTATGTGTTGCTGAGAAGTGATTAGAAGTGTAGAAGAAGGGATCACCCCTACCGTTGTTGGAGTTCAGGGGATACTAGAGGTGCCCATCACTTTAGAGCGAGACATCTTGAAAGTTGTTTCATAGCTGGATGTCTAAACTGGGAACATCTCGTGTCACTCATTCCCATCATCAGTTCCTAAAAGTCTCTGAGAGATGAAGAACTTACTCTGATGTTGGAGAGGGCAACCTGACTCAGCTGTGGCTTTTAACCCATCTCGGTGAAATGCAGCAGTTGATGCTCAGAATCAAAATGACGGTGAGGAGGAGCTAGACTGTAGATGGGGTTTTGAATCCAAGTGCAACAGTGATTCATTTAGTCTTCCTGGAGCCCTAGAAGCCTGGCTGACAGCCGTGCTGCACTTCACAGCCTTCACTCTGCAGCAGCATCTGCACAGCTCTCGGTTCCTTGCAAATACACATCCTCATTGAAAGCAGCAGCACTCTGTGTGGGCACTGTTTGCTGCTCGCAGCTCCGTCTGCAGGATCAAGGCCTTGTGCTGTATGTTGGGGCTTTTTTTGTTGGTAATAAAAACATTCTGTTTGTAGAACCCCCTGTTGGAATTAAACAAACTCTGTTTTGAGAGAAAAAGTAGAACAAAGCTTCACACCAAGCTGGGGTGGCTGGTATCAATGACATGCAAAATTTCAGTTGGAATAGCAAAGTCCTTTTCAAGTTGCAGAAGGCCCTGTAAGTACTGTTTGCAAAAAATAGTAGCTCTTTTTTCATCTTCTCCCTTCCTGCAGTGTAGAAACGTATACACGGATTTATTCCAAATTTTGTAGAAATTAATGTTTTCCCAACCCAAAGCATTTGTGCCAAGTTTCAACCATTCTAAGGCTGATGTGCAAGCCCTTGAAAGCTGGAGCTTAGAATAGAGCAGCTGCCTGGCCATCATCAACCCACCGCTTTGCAGGGTCTGCTGCTGATCTGCAGCAACCTGAGCAGCCCTGCAGAAGTTGTAGAGGTGGGACACTGCAGGTACGCTCTGGGCCTGAATGCTGGACTCTTGGTTGAGTTCCAGGTGATGGGAAGAGCTGTGGAGGAGCTTGATCCCATGCAGCTGGAAAGATGCCATGAGAAGGATGACCCAAACCTACCTTGTGCTGATGAGTCTCCTCTTTCCAGATTAATGCAGTTATTTACCTTGTAGTAATGCTCAGTCGTCTAAGCACGGGCCAGCTGTCTGCTGCCATTTTATCCCCACTTTACACAGATGTAAGGAAGTGTCTGGCGATGAAGATTCATGTCCTTGGGGCCTGTGAGCAATTAACTCGCTGCTGGGGATCTGGGGCTGTTGGATTGACAAAACAATAGCATTAAAAAGCCTCTTCCTGTCTTTGAGTTGGGTTGTCGGGAGCCACTGGGCTCTTCTAGGAGCAGGACAGTTTCATTCCACAAGAGCAGGCTGCTGAAGTTTGGGACTGTTGTGGTTTCTTCTGCCCTAGTGGGTTTAGCCCATCACTTCTATCATTTAATTATTTGACTTGAAATAACAACAGTGAGCCAGGAGTTTTGTTTAACTCTGATTTCCTTGGAGTAAATAAGAGAGGAGTCTGTTTCCATGATACTTGTTCATACAGCATCTTTCACACTGTGGTCAAGCTCCGCAGCCGTCTCCCCAATGAAGCTGTTATCCCCATCAGAAGAGGGTCCAGGTGAAATCGCACCTAAAGCTTGCAAGTCTCAGGCTGCTCCACAGAGCTGTGCCCCTCTCCTGGCATGCTAAGTGGCTCATGGTGTTGGCTTTGCGCAGTGGTACTTGGACTGTCCAGTGACTCTACCTGTTTGTTCTAGCCTTAAAAATCCCCAGGGGAGCATCCTGGGTGCAGTCAGGGGCTCAATGAAGGAGAGTTCCTCCAATCTGAGCCCTGGGTACAGTGGTGTGTAGTGAGTGTACCCCCACGGACCTGATTATGGGGTTACAGCTCTACTGATTTGCTCCTGCTGATGGGAGAGGGTACGTGGAGTCACCTGATGTGCTCCTTTTTGAAATGAGGTACTTAATTATACTGAGAAATCAGTGTCCAGCCCTTGATGGGAGTGCTTGGGACAGGCTGGGTAATGGATGGTGCTGCTCCTTTGCTGGTTGCAGGAATGATTAGTAGTTATCTGTTAACTGAGGCATAAAGTTGCATAAAATGTTCAGTGTATTTGGTATGCCTCTGATTCTTGAGGAGGGGAATACACAGAGAAAGAAGAGGGGAAACCCCTGTTTTTCAATAATTTCAATCTTAATGACAAAAGTAGTTACTAGTTTTCTGTGTTCAGTGAGCTATTGGTATTTATCTCCTATGTCTACTCACAAACACTCTTAAAGCAAAGCACGGCTCGCAGATGCTTTTTAAAAAGTGGTGATCTCATTTGATTTGAGGTTATCTGTAACATTATTGATCCTTTGCTTTTTAGGAGCTGCTGTTTTCCCCAGTGCTTATGGGGTTGAGTTGGTTTTGTGGTGAGGGGACATTGTTTCTGCTCTTCCTCCAGCATGTACCAGTTCTCAGCATCTCAGGGTACATGCATATTGGAGATCAGAGGTGCTGTGTTACAGAGCTGTTGTCTTAATGTTGTTTTCTTAATCTTTTACCCATTACAGCTGGGGAAGTGGTGGAGACAGTTTTGTTTCTTGCTGTCTGGTTGTCAGGGCCAATTAAGTGGTCTGGCATTGGCAGGGAAGCAAAAACCAGCTAACACAAGAAAATGGGGAACTTTTTGTTTCGTTTCTGGCAGTGTTGCTGCTAGCTTCTCAAAATATCGATATTTGTGTTCAATTTATTATTATTTTTTACTTACAACAATCATTTTAACATCAGGAAACCTAACTTTTGGGTTTAGCTTGATAGGATTCGGTTAGTGTTACTGCAGGACAAGTCATGTCGCCCTTCTCTTCACCTGAGTATTGCATGGCTATAGAAAAATCACAAAAGAGGCACAGTAGCTACCAACCTACCTCCACCTAGATCACTGTGTTGTTACAGCAACCCAAACAATCCTTAATTAAATTTTTCTGGCTGCCCTGGGTAGTACATTCACTGAAATGCTGTTTTGTTCTGTTTTTTCAGGGCCGGTGTACCCGAGAGAACTGCAAATATCTCCACCCTCCCCCGCACTTAAAAACACAACTTGAAATAAATGGACGCAACAACCTGATCCAGCAGAAGACAGCCGCAGCCATGTTTGCTCAGCAAATGCAGTTCATGCTACCAGGCGCGCAGCTACAGCCAATTGTAAGTTACACCAGTGAGTCGGGTTCGCACAGCGGCACGTTTTTGTTCTTTTCTGCTCGTGGAGGCCTCGGGCAGTTGTCCGTGATGCACAGAGCTGAGATCCATCTTCCAGAGGGATGTCTGATGCTACCTCTGCATCTTCTTGCAAACTGTGGCTCTCCCTTTCTCTGATAATGAAGGAACTGTGAAGTTCAGGGCACAGAGTGGAAGGGGCTTAACCACCAGGTGGATATTTGACCAGTTAATTCATGTACGTCTCAAGTGTCCAAAGTAGCTCGATTCCAATGGATCCTGGTTTGGATAGCTGGTTTACACTGGGGTGAGGAGTTCTTCCACGCTGTGGCAAGAAGCGAGCTGACTCCCTTGGACTAGATGCATTGTACTGGTGGGCTAATATTGGGGAAGGTGAATCCTACATAAATCTTTATACTTACTTCTGTCTGCGAGTGAGACTCATTTTACTGCACTCATCCCAGCAGAGAGTTGTGCTAATGTCACAGCTCTGACGCTTCTTTTCCACAGAAATGCTGTTCTAAATTAGCAGCAGGAAAGATTTGCATCTCTTCAGGTAGGGGTGGAATCCAGTGAGAGACGAGTGTTTGAAGGTGGTTTCAGAGAAGCCTTCGCTGCCTGTCCCTGTTTATTTCTATAGGTTAAAACAGGTTTTCAGGCTGGAGAACCTGATAGGCCAGGGAGAGAACGGCTTGTGTCTGCTGGTTGGTGAATCTGGGAGGGAGTGACATTTGTCAGCTGAGTTGAAGTCTATTGCTTATGTACGTTTTAAGAAATGTCAGAGGTCTTGAAGCAGCTCTTCACTGCTGACAGAAATAAGCTGTACATTTTGATCTGAGAGCTTGATTGGGAGTTTTTCATTCAAAGCTGGGGCTGAATATCTTTCCCGGGGCAATGTGCACTAGTGCAGTTGTTGGATGAGTTTCCCTGTGCTGTGCTACACAGGAGGTCTGACTGGATCCCTAGGACAAAGTCTTCCAGCCTGAAGGTGTACATGTCTGTGCACTAGCATGCACTTGGCCTCCTGGTGTCCCACCTACAGCGTCTGGCTTCTGCCCAAGTGGGACTTCACACTCAGTATCTGTCACCTCGGCTTTGAAAAGCTCAAGTGTCTCTGGTTTGTTCTCACAAGAGATCAGTGAAGAGTTCTACCTTGTTGGAGGATCTTACACTGTTTGGCATAAGATCCTGTGATGGAACTGTGATTCAAGAGAGAAAACTGGCCAGTGTCCCTTCCTGATATTGCTCTGCCACCATACCAAGGCATTTCCCTAGTCTGGTGTGTTCTTTCTGTCATGTGAAGGCTCTCCCACGTTCCCTCAGTCTGGTCATCCTCTGTGTGTTAGCAGCTTTATCTTCACCCTGCCTTGTAAGCTAGGAACATGTCGTCTGTTCTTCCCATTTTGAAGATGAAGTAGGCAGAAGAGAAGATGGACCACAAAAAAGTCTCCTGTTGCTCTGCACTTTAAGCTCTAATCTGCAGTAATCTTTGAACCTATTTTTGTGGAGTTTGAAAGTCCGTGCACATCAGAAGGAAATCCCGAATTCCCGCAAAATGGTAGCACTGTAAGCAAACCTTTCCTGTCTGGGGTTTTCCTCTGTGGGGAATTCACAGTGGACACTCTTTGGCTGGATATTCAAAACATCTTTGGGATTTCCTCTTTGGAAAGTTCCCATCTTCCCATTTTGCAGTCTTGCAGGTCCAGTTCACTCCTGCAATTTCACTCCTGTCTTTTAAATTGCCTCTGAGACTGAAGCTATTGGTTTGTCTGGTTAGTGCTCTCATTTCAGAGGTAACCTTATCTGATGAGAGAGCTCCCTGGTTTCTAAATTGTGCCATGAGGAAGACATGGGTAAAGAAGAAAAATTTTGTTCTGCAATGGCTGCTTCTTTCCTGCTTTCCCACGCTTTACTCAGAGTAAACAAGCTGTTGGTCTAATTCCTGCTGCCTGACTTGCTCCACACCAATTTCAGGACAAACAAGAGGTTGCTCTTTCCGACTGCCTTTGATTTCGTGAAGATGCTGCTGGTGGAAGCAGGCTTTGAGATTTATTTTTTTTTTCCTCTCTAAATGAGAAGGGTGGGGCCTCCTCCTGGCTACACATGAAATTCTTCAAAGCAGAAAGTATTATATCAGATGCAGCAGCAGAACAAATCCCATGTGATCAGAAAGCTGATCAACGGGATGCCTGCTTAATTGGGATGCTTGCCAGAGACAAAATTTGGAACAGCACGCTTTGTAGCTCCAAACAATGGCTGAAACGCTTAGATATTTTACAGTGCATTTTCACCAGAAAAGCTACCGTGTTTAAAAAAAAAAGAAGAAAAGAAAAAAACAAGGGGAAAAAAAACCCCAACCAAAAAACCCCAAACACAAAAAAACCCGACAAATAAAAGCACAACAGCACTTGACACAGCAGCTTTTCACCACGCTTCCTGAAACGATACTGAGCGTTATCTATGAGCTTGCATCTAAACATTCGCTACCAGATCATCTTGCACCACCACTGCCATCCAGCAAGAGCTGATCTTCCCATTGAACGAAGAACCAGGACCCCAGTGATGGCTGTTTAATGAAGGCACTGCTTGGAGAAGAGCTGTGTCCCAGGTGGGCTGCCTGCTGCACACTGCTCACGGAAGCCTACTAGGTGTGAATTAATAGTTACTAGTGTGAGCTTATTTCTCTGAAGCCTCTGGTTGCTCTCTGATGTTGCTGCTAACTGTTCGTGCAAAACTGAGAATCACATGAATGTTTGGTGCCCGTGATGCAATTTTAAACAGGCTGCATCATACAGCACTTTAAAACAAGTCAGGCAAGGACATGGAGCAGAGCATTTGCTCAGGACGATGTATTTGTCTGACAGGGACCTTGGAGAGACCATGTAGGTGCCAAGTAAGAAGACTCTGCTAAAGTTTAGACTTTGGAAAGTTGAAATTCATCTTGACTGCTGGCTTTGGTTGAGCTGTGCTGGAAGCTCTCTGGGCTGGTTTCGTTTCTGTCTATTAGATGGCAGAGAAGTCAGGTTGAAGGTGGACAGAGCTCTGAAGCCTGGCATTGATAACAGAGAGCTGCTTTGGTCAAATGCTGTCTCTAGTTTCTCAGATATCGTCACTTTGTGCTGTGTGTGCCAAAAAAAGTGCTGCAACCTGAGCCTGGCCCACACCCTCTCCACCCTGCTTTATCCCTTTGCACCAGTATGAGACACATTTTTGGAGCTGGCCATGGAGGTGCTTCAGCACAGGCTCCAAATTGATGTGGTGGAGCAGGGCAGCGGTTTGCATGGTGCTGCCCTGTTAGCTGTGTCTGAACAGGCAGTTGGAAAGAGCACACCAGTGTTTACACACCTGCCTCTGCTGCTGCCCTGGGAAGCTGTTTCCCCTCTCGGTTTTCAGACTCTTTTCTTCCTGTCAAGGTCTTTGTAGCCAGGGCTGTCTAGAAGGGGGAGTCAACCATGCCTCTGAAGACAACCCAAACTTTACCACAGCCCTGCACACTCTTCTGGTGGCTACAGGACCCTGCTGCCACCCATGGGTGCTCATAAAGTGTTAAATCATAGGATGAGCAAAGTGCTTGGCCAGTGATCCTTGGAACAAGCGCTGGAGTAGATTTCAACAGATGTTTTGGGCATGCATTTGTTTCACACAGCAAAAATCTGATCTGTATCTCAGCCTCTAGTCAAAGGCGCTCTAGGAATGAATAAACACGTGTACCCTGGCCCACCCGGGAGCTGGTGTCTGGCAGGAGACAGCACTGTGGAGCGTTAACACCTGAGTTCTATACGATAGGAGCCCACAAATGAGAGATCCTTTGAGCTAGGAGCGTGTCTTTGTGATCTGACTGGGGAAACTAGCATCTGTGGTGATAGGTAGTTGGGTGCTTTGGCCAGTTGGATTCACTCCAGCGTGCTCTCCCTTCATGTTGCAGGAATGGTTTTACAGACAACCACATGCAGTTGCATTGGAGGCAAACATAGGTTTTTGCTTTTTCTGAAGAGCATCAATTGTGTTTTCAATATCAGGGTTTTCAGCCTTGTCAGTACAAGATCTTTATCTTCTATGTTTCTATCACCAGACTGTAATAAAAGCTGCCACAGTTTTTTGTGTGCTTTCTATGTGTAGCTTCTTAGCAGTGACCTGTCTCCTTTCCTTCAGGCCATCAACACCTCTCTATTTATACTTGGTCGCTCATTTTCAGGCTTTCCCGTTTTAGGATCTGAGGTAACTTAGAATCAACACTTCCCAGCTGAGACAGCGCTTGTGTTCGACAAAATACCAGCCGCTCCTCTGCCTTCCTCTTCACACCCACTCTGTGTTTCTTCTCTAGCTTTGGCACAGTTTCTGCTAGTCAAATTGAATGCAACATCTAGTTTGTTAACAAAATCAGCTGGTCCAGGTTCTGTTACCAGCGGTGGTGATGAATGCCCCTGTCCGGGACGGTTCCTTCTCTCTGCTCATACTTTCAACCCAGCAGCGCCCGAGCTCAGGGTCCGTAAGGTGCTCAGAGCTGTTGAAGTCCTTAGCAGCCCCCTGAGATGTGTTCTCACAACAACCATTTCAGCTTTTTTTTTTTTTTTTTTCTTTTCTTACAAGCATTTGAATACTCAGTAAACCAGTCTTGTGAGCTGCTACCAGTCTGAACCCCGCTGCTGCTGCACTCTAACCTGTTTCACTCTGCTCAGAAGTTCCTGGTAGTGTCTGCATATGCTACATTTAATAAAAGTTAGTTTGCAAGGAAACCTGCCCCTGTATTTCCTGAATTTGCAAGACCTTTAAGGGGGGAAGCAGGGGTAAGCGGTGATAATTTCAATCCCTCTGTTTTGCCCTAGAGCACACTAGCAGCTAAGTTGAGACTGGGGTGGTTTTTTTAGTGTACAGTCATAATATTGATTTGTCAGGTCTCCTGGCTGGGTGCAATCACAAGAGGTGGATGAGAGGCATGTTGAGAAGAGCAGTGCTGTTTGGAGTGAAAATTACAGTTGGTTTCTGGCTGCAAGGAAGAAACTCGCTCAAATTCCCTCAGGACAGGCCTGGCACAGGGGACCTGCACAGACGTAAAGGGAGGAGAGATTTGGCTGGCAGCATCTTTATTACTGGTACTGATGCATGAGCCAGACTGGATTTCCCAATCCAAGACAGGCAGTCAGGGCTGGCAATGAGTGCAGCCCATCTTTTCCCCTCATCAGCCACAATAAATACAGAGCTCCCTGATGCCAGCTTACAAAGGAGCAGTTTTCAATGCACTTAGCACACTTCAGACTTAAAACCTCAGCACTTCGAAGTTTAATGTGTTGAGTGAGGTCTGCTCATTCTCTGGCTGCGCATCCGCTGTAAACGCCTGTGTGGCTGCCGAGTGTGAGTCCCCTGCCCGTGGGCAGGGTGTGGAGTAGAGCTGTCGCTTTCAATCAGCGGCACCGGGCGTGTGGTTCAGCCGGGCAGAAGTGGTTGTGAAACCCTGGGAATGCAGCAGCAGATGCCAGGGCATGGAAATGAGTGAACAACCAGTGGCAGCAATAAAAAGCCATCCTACTCCTTCGTGCGCCCCTCTGCAGGTCTCCAGCATTTTGAGTAGACTGTACTCCTCAGTAGACTGTCCTCATGGACACCTTTCCTCCCCTGGCTTCAGCTTAGGTTTGCATCCATGAGCCTTTGCCTGTTACACCCAGTGAGGAGAGAGGCTGCTTTTGAGGAATGGCCTTGGAGGTGGGGATTGTGTTTCAGGGAGCAGGATCTACCTCCCAGTTTGTAGTGGCTTTGGTGGAGAGGCTGATCTCTCTTCATAAATGTTTTGCATCCCTTCCCACTGGAAGTTCTGGTGAACCCACTCAGTGTGAGGCATTGCAAGGCCCTAGCTTTCCTCACTGGCTTCGCAAATGCTCTGGCATCCTCCCCTTGAGCAGTAGAAGGAACACCTTCCCTCAGTCTCAGGAATCAGCTAAGTCCCTGGGCTGGCTCCTGGTTGTGTTCCAGCCCAGGCCAGGGAAGCCTGCCTTGAAGGATCTCCTGAAATGTTGGAGCAATGTCTGTGCCACACCTGCTCTGTTGGGGTACCCAGGACTCCTGCTGTATTAGGTGCTGGAAAAAACATAGGGTAGGTGTGCACATGTTTGTGTAAGTCACTTATGCTGCAAGGTTTAGGCTACTGTGGTATGTAAAACAAGTGCCGACAACACATCAGGCCTCAGCATAACCCTGTGCAGACTGGCCAGGCTGGAGAAGCTCCTTAAAATAGCATTTGCAGTGCAAATGGTGACAGAAGTTCAGCAGATGTCACTGTAATTACCAGTGCTCGCACAAAAGAAAACAGTCTAATGGATGCTGCCTTCTCACTAGAGTGTTCACGGAGTCACAGCATTTGAAGATCCTTAAAGAGCTTTTCTTGCGGCAAAATGTGTAAGATGTCTGAGAGTCACAGAGAATTGATGGAGAGAAGAAAATGATTTAATAAAAGGCTGTGGACTGGAGGATCTCTGGGTGTAATGGTTAAAGTCTCCCATCAGCTAAAGCAGGGCTTGTCTCAGGCTCAAAAGAACGAAAACTGGAAATCCCTCCCATGGAGGATTATTTGGTTCTGTTATACTAAAAGCAACCAGCACCACTGATTCAGGGGGCTGTGTCTCCTTATTGAGGAGAAGGAAGTGGGATATATGCTGGCAGCAACCTGTCATCCCCTTTCCCCTCAGCTCAGGAGCTGTTTGCTGTCACTCTGACCTTAGGAAGGGGGCATCATTCAGCGAAGGATAGGTTAGGACATCTTGACTGTGGGCTGGCTTCTTCCAGATGGCAACAAGAAAAGTGCTTCCTTGCATATGGAAGTACTGGGATGGAGATGCTGTCAAGAAACACTGTCCACATGTGGTTTCTTTTAGAAGACCACAGGACTAGAAGTACCAAAATGAAAGCCAAGAGGGGATGATATGTATGAGCAACAAAACTCAGTAAAACTTGGTATTTATTGCTGAGGTTGTAGCTACTGATGATGGCATCATGTAGACATGCAAATGTGAGCAGCTTTAACTATAACCCAGAGTTCACAGTGGAGCAGGTGACAGAAGGGAAAACAAAAATGGTTGCAAGCCACAGGCTGCTTCCTGTGGGGGCTGCACAAGCCCCTTGTACAGGAGCAGGCGTGCTGCCTTGCAGGCTCTGGTCTTTTGAGTGAGCAGGGGGACTTTTCCATCAGCTGGAATTACTTTCATTCCCAAGCGCTCCTTGCGTATGGTGGTTTAAAGTCTCAAAAACTCACTATCTCTAGGGTCTATTCACGGACTTCAAACTGAGTAGCTTCTGAGGAGCTTTGTGTGATTTCACCTGCCTGGCAGAACAGCAGCTCCTTTCCCAGACCAGTGCTGCTGGAGCAGTTCAGGCTGCGGAAATGGGTCTGGCCACTGGTGCTGAAGCTCTGCTGCACTTGGAGGGCCTACCTAATGTGATTTTGGGGATCTGTAGCAGTAAAGATCTTCATCAGCTGTTGTTCTATCTCCTCATGGGAACATTGCTCCTTTCAGCACAGGTGGGGTCCTAGATCTTGTACTGGCCCACCTGAGCTCTCTCATGTGATATGCTCTGTCTATGGCTCTTGAAAGCTCATGGCCCACCTGCTCTTGCCAAAGCCATGAAGTCTGGCATGTTGTGACACTAGTAAGTTTGGGGTCTTCTTGCTGTCATTGATGTGGTGCATAGGCTTGGGATATTCCTGCAAAATGTTTTTTGCTCAGAGGCTGTTGACTGTCTGAAACAAACCCCAGAAGTGCAGAATGCTAGACCTCCAAGCATAGCATAGCAGGGGCGCTTCACCTGGCTCTGAATGATCCCTTTTGTCTACCTGAGCCACGCTAGCTGTGATAACAGCTCAGTGCAGGCTGATAGTGAATTCAACCCTGTAGCCAAAGGGGTTACCTGCTTCCAGGTCCAGAAGCTGCAGTTTACCTTGGGGTCTCTGTACAGCGTTGTGGTATAGACATTTAGAAGCTAAAACAGTTATTTGGGAGTGAGAATTCTGTTTAATTTGGGCCTGCCCTAATTGCTGGCATGAAATCCTTAATTGTGTCATTAAACTATAAAGTTCATCAATAAGCTTGATCTGACAACTAAAGATGCCTTGTGTTCAGGATGAGTCACAAGTCTGTGAGTCAGGAGAAGCGAATGGATCGCAAGTAAATGGCCATAAATGACTAGATTGGAGAGCATGGCGTTTTGATGTTGCTAATCAAATTGTCTAAAAGGATTGAAGTGATGCAAGGCTTCAATGGATAATCAAAGACAGAGCTTTTCAACTAATATTATGTTTTTTCCTTTTTCTATACACAGACAACGTTTCCTGTGACTCCATCACTTGCAACAAGCCCCACAATGGCTTTTAGTCCCTACCTGAGTCATGTTTCTCCTGGGATGGGCTTGGTTCCTGCAGAGCTTTTACCAAATACTCCTGTCCTGGTTTCCGGAAATCCTACTGTTACAGTACCAGGAGGCTCTGCTGGGCAGAAACTGATGCGTACGGATAAACTGGAGGTATTTGGACGTCTGATACGATACTGCTGATGGGAATGAACAGGACATGTGGTCCAGCTGTTGCTCTCTCCTAGAATGACCTGGTGCAGCACAGTGCAGAGTTTAACTTGCAGCTTTCCTAACACAGGGCTGCTGCTGCTCTCTGCTTGAGCAGACTCTCATGCAGGGCTTGATCCTAAATCTTTGGAAATCACTGGAAATTTGGGAGCCTTCACCCTTCTGATTTCAGTGGGCATTAGAGCAGGGCTGAGATTGCTTTCTCTGTGTGATCTGTCACACTTAAAAAAAAGTACAAGTACCTGGTCTGCCCTTTCGTTGAGTTGAGTGGGAGACATTTTGGAAGTAACAGGCGCTTCCCTTTGTCTAGAGACAGGCTTATTGGGCTTTTACAGAAAGCTTTAAGCATGACACTGTTGGGAGTGGTGAGTATGGGGCACTGCAAAGATGTCGTCTTCCCCCTGGTTGGCTGGGCATGCTGTGACTTAGTGTTGGAGGAGTTGTAAGTGTCTTTCAAACCCTAGTGAGAGGCTCTGCAGGAGATAAGGACTGAGGACCTGAATTCAGAGGCCCCTGCAGGTGTAAATTATAACACAAGAAGCTAGCGGGAAAGGGTGTAATTTCAAAACACATTGTTTTGTGTTACGTACTTTATATTGCATTGCTGATGTCTCGCCTTTCCCCACGCTCAGTCTGATAATGCATTGGTATGTGATCTACACCACCAGCTATAGTCCTCAACAATTTCTCAGTTCCTCAAACAAGGAAACCTTGCAGATCTATTCTGTGAAACCTTTTTCTCTGCCTTTGATGCTTCAGTGCTCATAACTTACAAGGATCTGCAGGATCTTTGTAAAGTTAGCAATTTTGGCAATGCCTTACAAACACGCTGTGATGTAATCAAATGCACTGTCAGGTAATGTCAGGGTCAGAGTTTTATTGTACAGGGTAGTGACACTGTTTATGTGAAAGGGACTATTCATATTTAAGAAAAGGTACTTGTAAATAACAGCAGCCTACAACATTTAGAATTAAATGTCCTGCCCAAGAGTGCTCCATAACAAATCCATAATCCAGGTGAAACACAAATGGCAGGGTTATTAACATTTAAGCTTTAGAGCAGGGGAGGAATCCTGTGCTTCAAATGTTTTGGTAAAATGACATTGACTTTCTGGGGTCACTTCCTGCACAAATTATGTACTTCACTTGCATTTGATGTAATTTACCTTGGTAACACTGCAATTTTTTTCGTACCCTGAAACCAGTTGTGAGTAGCACCAGTTGCCCCTACAACCCAAGATGAGCATGGATTTAGTATACACACGTGGTTTAATGTGGCCAGCTGAACCGATATTCTATGTTGAAAATACTGAATTAAGAGTAACTTGATGTTCTGCTCAACAATGTGACTTTCTTTTAAGGTTTGTCGAGAGTTTCAGCGTGGAAATTGCACACGTGGTGAGAATGATTGCCGCTATGCTCACCCTATAGATATTGCAATGATAGACACAAATGAAAATACTGTTACAGTTTGCATGGATTACATCAAAGGTCGATGCTCTAGGGAGAAATGCAAGTACTTTCATCCCCCTGCACACCTGCAAGCCAAAATCAAGGCAGCTCAACACCAGGTGAACCAGACAGCTGCAGCTGCAATGGTAAGTAGAGCTCTTCTCAATCTGTAATTCCATTGCGAAGAGATTTCATTTGTGTCATATGTGTTCTGTGGAAAAGTAGAGTGCTTTGTAAATGGCTGACTAGAGAGCTGAGAGCATGTGCCGTATGAATCCCATCTCTTCATCCTTTCTGTGTGCTCGCCAAGGCATGAAGCCCTGAGTGGTGCAGTACATCTCACCAGTTAGGGACGTGGTGGCGAATCTGGTGATTTTCTGACGTGACATGGTAATGTAACACAAACACACACATAACAGCCCTCGGAACCAACACCTTCTCTGGCTAAGTTGTAGGTGTCAGTTTAGCTTCCTCAGTACACAACAAAAGCAAAGACCGTCGATCCCATAATGCATCCTTTGTAGGGATACTGGCCTGTTGGAAGTCAGTAGCAAAATTTCCATAGACTTAAAAGCAGACAAGATGTCAGTTGTTCAAGTCTAGCAAACTCGTGCCAGATACCTTTCTTAAGGCTTAGTAAAATAGCAAGACTCAAACCAAGGGTGACAGCCTCACCTGTTTGATATTTTGGACCTGGTAGAGATGGTCCCACCTGCATTTTAATTTGAACTATGAATTCTAATACCTGCAATTCTGAAAACGAGTTGATGAAGACTTACCAGATAAACTTACCAGATAAACTCTAGCTGGAGTGTTCTATTGGATTTGTTTTAACAGCACCTATTTGTTCCAGAGATGA
>WEIS01029166.1:0-21630 GCA_013389965.1 Todus mexicanus | reverse complement strand
CCTCACCTGTTTGATATTTTGGACCTGGTAGAGATGGTCCCACCTGCATTTTAATTTGAACTATGAATTCTAATACCTGCAATTCTGAAAACGAGTTGATGAAGACTTACCAGATAAACTTCCTAGCTGGAGTATATGGTTGCTGTTCTATTGGATTTGTTTTAACAGCACCTATTTGTTCCAGAGATGAAATGGGATGGGGAGGGAAGAGGTGGCCCAGGGGGATCTTTTCCATGTGTGTGAGTTCCTGATGGAGAAAGTAAAGAAGACAGAGGCAGACTCTTCTCTGTGCTGCCCAGTGAAAGGACAAGAGGCAATGGGCACAAATTGAAATTCAGGAAATTCCATTTAAACATAAGAAAAAACTCCTTTACAGTGAAGGTGATCAACCACTGCAACACGTTGCTCCAGCCTTGGAGATACGCAGAAGCTGCCTGGCCACAGACCTGACCAAGCTGCTCTAGTTGACCCTGCTTTGAGAAGGGTGTTGGTCCAAATGATCTCCAGAGGTCCCTTCCAACATCATCTGTTCTGTGAAATTTTTTTTAATTATTAACAACTAAAAAGGTTCTTGCCTCCCTTTTGATTTAGAAGGCTACTAAAATTTTTCTAAATAGTTTTTGTTTTGTTTTTTTAAAGACAGTATAAAGGGTTGCTTTTCCTTCATGGTTGAACGTAATGCAAAACCAGCATGATGCTAAAAATTGCAACAACTGCCCTCCTTGTAATGTCGATATTACCTGGAATGTAATTTGAAGAACCAGTTTATACTGCACTGTTCGTTTGTCCTGCAGAGCTTATTCATTAGATTTTTTTTTTTACTATTTTTATTATTGTTGAAGAAAGAGCCCCCATCTCTTGAAAAAAACCCCTTCTGAAATGAAACTTGTGTTTTTTACAATTGAATCTTCACTTTTTCACTAATTATCTAGGACACTGCTACTTAACCAAAGCCAATACATGTTTTATTCATGCTGCTGGCTTCTCTTAAAAATGTAATTAACCTTATTTGTGTGCTGCTAACTAGAACCTTTAAAATATTTATTAATGGCTTGTTGCATCACCCGTGCTACCAAANCCACTGCAACACGTTGCTCCAGCCTTGGAGATATGCAGAAGCTGCCTGGCCACAGACCTGACCAAGCTGCTCTAGTTGACCCTGCTTTGAGAAGGGTGTTGGTCCAAATGATCTCCAGAGGTCCCTTCCAACATCATCTGTTCTGTGAAATTTTTTTTAATTATTAACAACTAAAAAGGTTCTTGCCTCCCTATTGTTTTAGAAGGCTACTAAAATTTTTCTAAATAGTTTTTCTTTTGGTGTTTTTTTAAAGACAGTATAAAGGGTTGCTTTTCCTTCATGGTTGAACGTAATGCAAAACCAGCATGATTCTAAAAATTGCAACAACTGCCCTCCTTGTAATGTCGATATTACCTGGAATGTAATTTGAAGAACCAGTTTATACTGCACTGTTCGTTTGTCCTGCAGAGCTTATTCATTAGATTTTTTTTTTTACTATTTTTATTATTGTTGAAGAAAGAGCCCCCATCTCTTGAAAAAAACCCCTTCTGAAATGAAACTTGTGTTTTTTACAATTGAATCTTCACTTTTTCACTAATTATCTAGGACACTGCTACTTAACCAAAGCCAATACATGTTTTATTCATGCTGCTGGCTTCTCTTAAAAATGTAATTAACCTTATTTGTGTGCTGCTAACTAGAACCTTTAAAATATTTATTAATGGCTTGTTGCATCACCCGTGCTACCAAAACAGTTTACATTATTCATTGACTTTTCAAGGTTTGATGCATTTATTGTACCTGTTGAGGAATAAGACTTTAATAAACTGAAGAATGGAGCCCAGTTTCTCGGATCAGAAAGCATATGCCAGACAAATGGGTGTATCTTCTAAAATAGATTTGGAATGACTTCAAATCTAGATTCAGAAGATACTTCTGAGAGACCCAATACTGCAGTTACTTGGTCTGGACAAGTATTAGCTTTACTCCCTCCAGCTTGGCTGAAGTCAGTGAAGCACACTCCGATGAACTGGGTCAGGTTCAGTCCCCAGTTCAGGATGGCATTTAAGCATGTGCTTGAGCCTCCCTTTTCCACTGGTGGTCCTTCCCTTGGCACAAGTGCTCCTGCATGGTGTGTAGCTGCAGAATTAGGGCTTGAAACCCAGGGCAAGTCCACTTGCAGGTGCTAATCCCTTAGTGCTCCTGACCTGCTGTGCTAACCAGGTGAAGATGCTCTAAAGAACTTGTCCCTTGATGACATTTCTTTACTTTTAAAACTTACCAAGGCAAAATAGCTGACTAGCTGCTAGGCCAGGTAATTACTCAGCCACCCCCATGTTGTGCATGCCTCGTCTTTTTAATATATTGTATAATGCATTCACTCTTTTTTTTTTTCTCTTCGTCTCCCAAAAATATTGCTCTCTCTTGACACACCTCTGCTTGCTGTTTTTGTTACTGTGCTTGCCCCCCCTCCCTGGCCCATTGCCATCATGTGCTCGCTGCCTGCTAATTAAGACTCAGCCAGCTGTCAGATCACTGAAGCGACCGCTCGAGGCAACCTTTGACCTGGTACTTGGACCTTTCACCTTCTCGCTTTGCATGTAACCATCTTAGTCTGCATGAAAGCCTTCCGCACTTGGTCTGTTGTGTTAGTGCCTGGGGAGACTGCCCATCCCGGCCAGAAATGTTGCAGTGTGCGTTCAGACATGCTAATCCTGCACTCCACGCGCCATCCATTAACCATCTGAGCTTTGCCTCCTGAAATCTGGATGTGTTTTGGAGGTAGTGAATAATCTTGGGATGAGGCAGCTCTGGGTTTTGAAGTTTTTCCAAACAGCAGCGGCTTTGGAGTCGCGAGACATGGTGTTTCTGTAGGGATTTAACTCATTGAGCCTGCAGTGTGCTGGATACACCAGAGGACTGGGTGGTGCAGGACAGATCCAGCAACTTGTGGTGTCCCCAACAGCACGGCCTTGCCAGGCAGTGTCATGTGGGTACTGCCCTGCAGAAAGGTGCTCTGCAGTGGGTACAACTCAAGTTTAGGAGGGAGAGAGCTCAGCACAACAGATCTGTGCTGGGAACTGAAGCAGGCATAGTGCGGGACTTTGGTCACATGTTTGGTAAGCTGGGGAGATGGCTACCACTGCAGCTGGCTCTGGCTCTCATTCCTCCCTCCATACCCCAATGGGACAGTGGCAGCAAAGGGACCTAGCTCTGGGTGCCTTTTGTTTTAGTCTCAGGCATAGGATCTACTTCCTAGGCTTTTGTGTGCAAACTGTCTTCATATAAACTACCTTTGATTGTTTTCTGAGTCTCAGATATGTTCTACCTGGTTTTGTGATGCTCACAGTGAGGCAAAAGCAATTCTCCCAGTCGGCTGTGAGTCCTCACTACACAGAAGGCAACTCCTTCCCATTCACCCTCAAATGATGAGGGATCCAGTACATCCTAAAAAAACCCAGCTCCTGTCACCCAGGTATAGCAGGGAGAGGGTGGACAGAGACGAGCCCTGAAACCTTGAAGCTGATATTTCTCCTTACTCCCAGAGCTAAGAAGCAAAGGCTGATCTGTTCCCTTTCTCCTCAGAAGGACCTGGTTTTTTGCAAGTAAAGAGGCTTCCTTATCAGAGTTTCAGGCAGCAGCAGTAGGAAACCTTGCTAGGGACTGACTTCCACCAGTCGTCATGCAATTATGCTGTAAATGACGTAACAGCCTCACTCCCTGCTGCTCACGGCTGGCGCAGACACAGCCCCAAAGCCAGCACAGGCAGTGACCTGCGCGGTCCCTCGCTGTCCTCTCAGAGCCACCTCTCTGAGAAGACGCAGTCTGGCAGAGAACAGGAAAGCCCTTCAGCTCCCCTACCCTCCTGACCTCCCTCACTGAACAAAACCCTGTCAGATAAGTTACTTCTAACAGTCTTCGTGCTCTAAAACATCTGAAGGTTTGCAGCCACGCTGTAGGAATATGTCACCTCCTCTGAACCCTTGAGGAAGGCGGCACCAGCGAAGGATTCACAGTGGCGATGAGAGCCTGTATAATCTTGGGAGGAAACTGCTCAAATTGCTTCTGCTGCTTGCCAGGGAATGGACACTACTTTTGCCCTCTCTCTGATTGTTTTGTATTCGTCGTGCCTTGGACTGAAGCAGCAAGCCAGATGCAGATCCAGCCCCTCTTTGCTAAGTGCAAAGGGCTGAAAGTGTGTTCTGCTCCCAGGAGATAGCGATCTGAGGGGAACTTCGAGGTGCAATTAAATTTGTTGCAAAGATTTAATCCAGTTCTTGTCTTGCAAAAAATAACAAGAGAGGGTTGTTAACCAGCACGTGGGAAATTTTGGCTTTGGCATGCAGTGCATTTTTATCTGTCAGTCATGCTGAAAGATTGCTTTCCGTGCCATGCAGAGAAGTGGCACAAACCTCTTTGTTCAGAATGCTTGTGTTCCAGCAGGAATGTGGCTTTCCCAGCCCAAAAATGGGAGGCTGCCTGGTATTTTTGTAGTGGGAATTGTTTACTGGGATCAGTGCAGGCTATCACATGGATACTGAACTGAAGTAGCACTTTCACCAGTGCAGCTGGTCTGATCACTTTGCGTTGGTTGCACACCCATGTGTGAACACAAACACAGGCAAAAAAAGTTGGGAAAAGTTATTGTCAGAGGCTACTGTTAAATCTACGATGGTCAGAGCTTGTCCTGAGAGAAGTCACGAACAGCAGGATGAGGTAAGCTCACCAAGTTAGTTCTTTGCTACAAGGGTTTAGTCTAGGTCCTGACCTGTGGTCGCGATGCATTTGCTACAGAATTTGGTATGGTCAAAATGTGGTGAGGAGTCTCCCATTGCCCTTTGCAGATGCTGCAGGACACACTTAGGGGATTCTTTCAGAACCAGGACACAGTTCAAGACAGAAATGTTGTATCCCCACAAGCTGTTACAATTCCCGTAGTTTATGAGATGATACAAAATTTCTGGCCTGTTTCAAATGAGGCACCCTTGTTTGCTCCTGTGTCTGTGCCAGATCCCTGTGAGGAAGCTGTGTTGGCCCAACTTTATCATTTGCAATTTGTGACATCCTCCTGGGTATCTGTAGACAGACCTTTCAGTGAGTGCGCTCCTGGCCTGGGGCTATGATCCCAACAGAAGGGCTGGAGAAATGGTGGGGCCAGAAGGATCTGCATCTTAGTGTCTAAAATAAGATTGGCAAGAGGAGCATGTCTTCAGAGCACACTCCAGTGTGAATGCCCCCCCAGCTGCTGGGATGGGAGAGGTGACCCAGAAAGCTGTGTCAAACCAGAAGCAGACCAAGACGGGCTCCTGGCCCCTGTGCCTACAAAGCCCATGTAGCAGATCTGACCTTCAGGCTACACAGCAGCTGCTGCAGTGTGCTTGGTTTTTTAGAAGGCTCTGGAAATGTTGCATTTATTTGATTGAGCTTCTCCATCCGTCTGCTGTTCAGGCATTTCCCAGAGGTGCTGTTTAGGGAGCAGCAGTGAGATTGCCGTAGTTCCTTTCTGTCCCTTCCTCACAAGGTAGGGCAGGGTAAAAGACATCATTAGAGTGACAATGAGGTAATCTGTTATACCTTGACATCGTGATGGCCTGTCAGTGTTTCTGTGTTCCCTCTGACTGCACTGCTGGGCTTAGGAATTGTCGTGCAAAGGGCCATGGCATCACTGTGAGGTCTCAAAGCCTTTAGCTGTTCTGCTTTGGCACCACCATTATGGCATAATGGGGCTTTTGGGGTGGTGACAGCCTTTGGCCAAGAAGCAAGGAGTCAAAAGTCCATTATGTGCCTGTCACAGTTGCTTTGCTATAATTAGTAAATTTTTTTCTAAGAGATTTTTGGAAGCGTCTGAAAAAAAAAATGTTTAGCAATCAGGCACAATAAGAAGAATGAATTTAAGCAGCAAGTTCTTCAGTCACTGTAAATCTGTTAAGCACCTCTGATGTACGTGGAGCTACTCCAGTCTCTGCAAGTTACGGATCTGTCCCATGCCTGGAGGAACATTCACGCAGCCATCGTTAAACAGACGAGATGTAGATAGAGTCAGATTTAACACAGACATCAGTGAGGGCATACCTAGAAATAGAAGGGCTTCGCGCTTTACCTAAAAGAGCTCATCCTAAAATATGGATCCTAAGAAAAAGGTTTTGGTGTCTGTGGCTGAGAACGTTGTCCCATGTTGGACCCCGCTGTCTTTTGGTACTAAGCTAACCAGAAAATGGAAAGATTAAATCCTAATGCTGGCACTGGATGCCTGCTAGCATTAGAGGAGGATGCGTGCATGTCTGAGGGCAGTTTTGCAGATACAATTTCTTCTTCTAATTTTCTTTTTTTTTTTCAAATATTAAAACCACCCAAAAGCCACCATGTGAGAAGACATAGGATGGAGTAATGTTTTGCCTAGAAGTTGGTTGCTTAACATTTCTCAGATGAGCAGTCTCCTATAGCAAATGAAACCTGCTTCTAGATGGTGACAAACTATCGCAAGCTTTCACTTCCTGTTGTGTTGATCTTCATAATGCTTTAAAATCTGTTTACTTGTGTCCTTTCTTCCGAATACTGTGTGTTTGTAGCCTTAACCCTTCATTAGCTAAACCCCCTCTACTACCTACCCTTCACTGTCACCTATTCAAGAAAAAAAAAATTAAAATAGGAGTGATAGCCCTATTTTTCAGCCATTGCTTTGCTACGCGATACAGACTAACAACTAGGCAGAAATGACCTGATTCTGCATGACTTCCACGTGCGTAACTCTCATTGACGTCAATGGGAGTGTTACGTGCAAAAAGGACTGCAGGGCATAATTAAACAGGACCCTTTTCTATCACAATGTGGAGAAAAAAATGTGGTTTCTACTTGGGTACAATGAAAAGCTGTAAATCATTAGAAACATTCCTGTCTCTTAAGAACCTGACATACTACTTTGCTGTTGAGGCATGCTTGGGTGAATGATGAGTAACTCTCTGAGAAAAGTTCCTGAGTTGAGTTAATGCTTTTTACTAAGTCTGACCATGAAACAGGTTTGATGGGCTGCAAGAAGCTCAGCGGTGTGATAGAAAAAAAAAAAAAAGGGGGATTTACCTGATAGCACAGCCCACCCAAATCTTGGTTGAACACAAGATTTGTCAATGGCTTTTTCCACTATCAATAATGAGCAAGGAGTTTTTAACTGTTGGAGGCCACCTTCTAGAAATCAGGACCAGATCCAAATCTGCTGGTGGTGAACTGCGCCACTGGTGTGAGCGGTGGAGAATCAGGCCTGTTCTTGACCACGTTGCTCAAGCTTCTCCGCTAACAAGTGGAAATGCATTTTACTATGAATGTAACATTATGCATGTAATTGGCAACAACTGCTGCTTTACTACCTGGACACGTGGATGGGCTGCACAACAGCGTGCACGCTTCCACACATGCACATGTATGTGTAGGCAGGTGTTGAAACAGAGGCAAGCATCTATTTTTTTTCCATGGTATTTGTTGCTTATGCTAATCTTCTGGTTTTTAAGTAGCCATTTACTCTATTTCTCTTATCTGGTATTTTATTTGAAATGCTTGTTGCCTGCAACTGCTCTTTGTAGTATCCAGGTGATCACCTTTCCTCTCCCTTCTCCTCATGTTTGTTTTTTTTTTTCCTGTGTGCCCAAGTCAATCCTGCTGAAAAGCTCCCTTAGCATCCCTCCTCCTCCTGGATTCTGCCCCTACTCCTGGTGCATTTACTAACTCCTTACCTAGTGAAGTGATTCCACCCACTACTTCTATTGTGATTTAGCTGCTCTTCTCTTTCTTGTCTCGCTAAATTGATACAGTTGCAGGTGACTCGCAGCCAAGACCCCTTGTTATTTATTGCATGCTTACATGCTTATTCTACATCTGGGCCCCTTTTTTTACTCCACTTGTCTTTAATGACTCCCTTATCCACAGGCCCTGCCGCCTGGTGCACTTCAACCTTTACCAAAGAGGCCAGCACTTGAAAAAAACAATGGTGCCACCACAGTCTTTAACCCAAGCGTTTTCCACTACCAACAGGCTCTAGCCAACATGCAGTTGCAACAGCCTACATTCATCCCTACAGGTAAGTGTCTCCTTGCTTTCCCCAGCATCATAGTTGTCTTTTTTATGACCTAGGCATTGAGCTAATGATAAGATTTGTAACAGTCCGTAGCAAAAGAGTTATCGGTGTGTAGTTTTCTGTTAAAAGTGGATGAAAAGTTAACGTTTGTTGTTTGACTTTTTTTGTTTTCCCTTCACCTACTACAGTTAAGAGCTTTTCACTTGTGAATCTCCCGTCTTAAGACTTTTTTTTGTTTGGTTTGGGGTTTTTTTAAGCAGTCAAACTAAGAAAAATGTCTGCATGTTTCTTGAATTCATACTTTCTGTTTCTCCTCCTTATGGTTTAACTGGTTAATCCCAAATTAATTCTTTGACTCTTGAGTAGCATTCTGACAGACTCATGTTAAAATATCTTGTGGACCTCTGTGCCTGCTCACTGGAAGCTGCAGGTATCTTTCTGAGCTTCTGTCTCAGTGACCTACATATTCCAGCAGCCATGATGTTTGTAGAGGGAACGCTTAGTCTTTAGTAAATACAAATTACATAATCCTCTTTAAAGGCATATATTTCCCTCTTGCTTGTCTTTTGACCGGTATGATAGCCTAAGCTTTTTAAAAGCAATTTAACTCACAGCTTTTATTGTACCTTTAAGGTCTCGGAGTAAAATTGAAAGATGCAGTTCAGTAATGCATATAGGACTCGAAATATTAACGTGGCATATATGACTGCTGACTCACCAGTTAACCTCTAGTCATTGCAGCCAAATGAAAAACAAAACCTGCTTAGAGTAGTAAGTAGTATGAGTGGCTGATTTAGGAATATTCCAGAGCTGATACCTCGGTTTTTAGTATCGTTATTATCATTGCAGAGCATCGTAAGAAAATGAATGCCCAATGTTTTTAATGTATAATGATGTATTCACTTACCAGATAACATTTGCAAAAATATATAAAGTGTTTCTCTGGGCTGGCCCCTCGAGGTGAACATGCAGTGGACCTCAGCCTTGGCCTTGCTGTTCCTTAGGGTCAGGGGAAAAGCTTTGGAGACAGTTCTATACTGAAGCCAAATAGCCTTAGGTGCGAGTGTGGGTCCAGAGAGCTGGGACCTAAACCCTGTGTTCGTGTGGCCTTTCTGTTATGAGAGCACTTCGAGGCACTCGTAACTCAGCAGCTGCCAAGATGTTCTTCCAGAGAAGCGGAGTCTTGGATGGAGAGATGGAGAGAGGGGTTTGTGCTCTGCAAAGTGCTCTTGGAGGGAATGTGCTGAGCTGACCTTACCACAAGCGAAATACATGTTCAGGAAACACTGACACCTCTGAGAATGCCAAGTCCCTCAGCTGTCTACATGCTCCTCCTTCTCGAGGTCGCAGTTGCCAAAGTTGACATAAGGACATGTATTTCTGATGCAAGCACCATAAATTAGCTTTTACCCAGCGCTCTCATTGTGCCGTTGTGCCCTGTCTTACAGCAATGAAATTACATGCAGGGCTGATGCATAACAGGTCTATTTGCTGGCACCTGCTCTCGTCTGAGGACATTAATGCTGGGCAGAGCAGCAAATTTCCAGTCAGAGGACGAATCTCTGATGGATTTGTTTTACACATCCGTTTTCCCTTGTGCATCAGACTGCAGATCTGGTCTCAGCCTTTGCAACGCTCTGGAAGGCGAAGCAGAGAAGTGGCACGTAGCAGCTCACACCGAGGGGAAGGGAAGTGAGCTATTGAGTTTCTCAGTTTCTCCTGTTCCGTTATTGAGAGATCAGCATTGTGGATTGCCATGGGAGGGAAAGGCAGGGTGCTTATTGAAAATGGCATCATCACTACATTCATTTCAAGTCTGGAAAAAGCCTGCCTCTTTCAGCTTAAACTAGAGACTTTGAATCCCAGTCCCTGCTTGCAGGAGTAAATTGCTTTTGGAAAGTCAGTTTTAACATGAGTGTGATGTTTCTCTAAGGGCAGTTTGTTTTCTGCTGGCATGATTAGAAAGAAATCAACATACCTGCTAACAAACAAAACCCCAAACAACCCTGATTTTCTCGATAGATCCTATCATTTAATACCGAAGTGGGAAAAGAAATATATTCTCTACTACCCAAGAATTCAAGAATTAATTTGGTTTGCTATGATCTCTTAAAACTGAGTTTAAACTATTTATGTACCAATATGCGGAATCTGTTTGCATGTGCTTAAATACTGAATGCTGCAAAGAGAATACCTGCTTTTTAGTTAAAGTGATTTCTAACACTGAAGCTTCACTAATGAAATATCCCTTTTGTTCATCTTTCCACGCTTCAATGCATGGTGTGCAGGGTCAGTTCTGTGCATGACACCCACTGCAAGCGTTGGTAGGTTTTTCTACACAAACTTCTCAACTTTTCCTAATCTGAAAGAGACAGGAAGTTAGTATGCATCAGTGAGAACCTGGGTGGCTGAGTGGTGTGACTGTCTTATCTGCTGTTTTCTTTGAAGCTTAAATGGTTGTATCCCTTTTAATTTCTGTGCAGTGCGGTGTTTTGTGTGACTAATAAGAGAATCCAAGGTGATGTGTTCCCACCCCTATTTAGTTCTGCTGCAGAGACAAAAGTTTGTCACTTGAATGTCTTTACAACCCATTTAAGTCATCCGACAATAGCAGTGGGAGGATCCTGTTGGTTTATTATTTTATTTTGTATCAGGCATCAGGTGGATTAGAGTTTGGCTTTTTGGTTGTCCTTCTGAGGACATTTTAGGAGACTGGTTTAATAAAGGTGTTAAGGAGGGCCACATCTGGGGTCAGCCCCTCTGCCAGAGCAGGACGCTGCTTGTACAGTGAGAGAAGCAGAGCTTAGACCGTGGACTGGCTGAAGATTCATCTCTAGTGAAGTGAAAGCTGTGCAGGTACAAGAGACCGTAGGGAGGTGCCACTGCTGGTGCACATGGGATGTAGTGAAGGCGGCGGGGCTGAGTACATGCTCATTGCTGCTGCAGGGATCCTGTACGTTCAGGCTCAGCATCTTGGGAACCTGTGCAGGCCTTTGAGGGACCTTCCACTCTGTCTACAACTGCTGGGCACAGCAGGGTGTGTGAAAGCTAAGCTTTCATCCTCCAACCAAGGTTGTACAAGACTACCAGCATCCAAATGTGTACCTGTTTCAGCCAGAGGGAGAGAGGCAGGAGCAGGAGCCCAGGGGAAGGGTGCAAGGCTTTCAGGGAGCAGGTCTGAAAGCTTTGGCAGCAATGGCTAAGCACTCTGCTCTCGAAACTCCCCATCCCTATAGTGCAGGGAGGACACACCTCTGCCTGTAGGAAACCCCAACCCATNCCTATAGTGCAGGGAGGACACACCGCTTGCGTGACAGGGAGCTGAGTCCTTTAAACACACCTCTGCCTGTAGGAGACCCCAACCCACGTGCTCCGATGTCCCTTGGCTGGAGTGTGCCCAGCCCGCAGGCATGCACGCTCCCTGCTGGGGCCAGCCTTGTCTGGAGGGGTGGAGGGGAATGCAGGTCTGCTTCCCCACCACATGTTTGCTGGGGCAGCTGGGCCTTCCTGCAGGCTCCCTGGCCCAGCAAATCTCCCCTGGGCTGGGGGGATGCCCGTGTGTACCCGGAGCATCCCCTCCAGCACTGTGCTCTGCTGGATGCACGGCTTCAGGAGGCTGCTGAGCTCCCTGCAGCTGTGTTGGCCTTTTGGATGCTCTTTCTACAATTGTAGCTGTTCAGATGCATTTGTGTATTTTTTCCTCTCAGCCCCTTCCCCTCTCCATCCCCCCCGGCCCCGCAAGAGGGGAATTTTGCCAAATCCTCTAGAATTAGAGTGGTAAGGAAGCACGCTGAATTTGTACAGAAGAGCTCGGGCTGCCAGCTGCTCATTTGCCATGCCTCCAGCTCTGTCCCGTGCCGAAACATCATTCCTGCTAGAGAGACAAGAAAACCTGGTGAAAGGGCTGCGGCAGCCGCTGCAAAGTGCATCATGTACCTCTGGTTGCTGGCGGGGATGGGGTGGGGAGGGAAGGGGACAAGCTTTCCCAGGTGGGCGGGAGGGTGCGCTTGCCAAAATGTCCCCACCCAAAGGAACGTGCACTGGCTGTGTCTAACTCCCCACGGGTGCGAGCTGACGTGGGCTTTTGCTAGCACACCCACCCTCTCCCCCCTTTGGAAATTTGGCCCTCGGAGTCTAATACATCATTGTTCTGCTTATAAATGTACTAAGTGTTGAGAATGTTTTGGTTTTTTCCTTAATTATAATTGTAATTGGCTTTTCCCCTTCTCTCTTGTTTATTTTTTTCCCAACGCTGTCTTGCTTTGCACTGTGATTGCATGCTGCGCCCTGATGTGTCCTTCATGACGATGTCACATGGCTTGTTGCTGTGATTCCTGCCACGCCCCCAAATCCACCACATGTTGCCATGGTTACATTAAAAAAAAAAAATCAAACCAAAAAAATATATATATACGCTCCACCCTCCCGTATGTCGCTTCCATGGTTCCCTTCCGAAAGTGCCCATGATGCACGGTGCTACGCCCACCACTGTGTCTGCAGCAACAACTCCTGCCACCAGCGTCCCCTTCGCTGCAACAGCTACCGCCAATCAGGTTTGGCCCTTTCAATGGCTTTCTTTCACGTATTCAGATCTCGAGGACCGGGCGAGGGCCAGATCCTGCGCGGGGCCGAGTGCCTTCCCGACCCGCTCGGCTCGGCGCAGGCTCGGGCACGCAGAGGCAGCGTGTGCGTGCGTGTGTGTGCGTGCGTGCGTGTGTCCGGGGATCGGTGAGGGGGCACCAGCCGGTCCTGCCGTGTGCGGGGTGGACGGTGAGCCCAGCTGGAGCGTAGGGATGGGCGATTGGCAAGGGCGCAGGCACTTCTCCAAAAACAACGCCACCACTCCCCCCAAAATCCTGAAAAACGGCCGTAACTCTCTTACCCGTGCTGTCACGCAAGACCTGCAGCACTTCTGCTTTCAGTCTCAAGCGGAAATACCACCTCAAGCATCCTTCCCCGTGGTATTTTGGCATGTTCCCTCCTGGCTGGAAAGTGGAAGTGAAAACACAAAGCGACCTCCCCCCACCACAAGACTGAATTGTAGAAACAACCAAAAAAATAACCAAACAACCAAAAACCCAAAAAACTGGGGGGAGGCTGTGAATTCTGAAGCTTATTTACACCAGAAACGTCACCCATCCCTACAGAAATGACTCTGGATGTGCAGTACGTGCTGTTGTAGCACTGCCATAAGTGTACAGGATTCCATGCATGTCTGCCGAGCCATAATTCTCTCCAAAACTTTCCTCTGAAGATACTGAGTTGTGATGGCTGCTTCCGCACCAGTCCTGAACTATATATGCACAACCCATCCTAGCAATGCTTCCTGACAATTTGGTGTGCCACGACTTTTCCCAGTTAGACCAGAAACATTTCAAACACTTTCTTTTATTATTTTTTTTTTCCCCAAATACTAATTTTAGCATTTTTATTTGTCATGCTCTTAGGTTTAGAGCTATTGCAAAGAAGACAGGGCGTCACTTTGTTCTGTAGGAGGCTGGTAGCCACGCCGAGCGTCAGGAATATCTCGGGGCATCCTCTAGTCTTTTGCTAGTGCAAGGTCACGAGGCTTTTGGTAGTTTTGCCTGCGTAAGTCCTAGGCAGTGTTCTACTGCTTGCAGTAGGGGTTGCTAGTCTTTTTCTGTGCTTTGTTGTTATTTTCAGGTAGAGCAGGTCTTACTTATGCTCAGATTGGTCATGAGAAGAAGCAGAAATTCCTGTGCCAGTGTTGCTTTGTGGCTGTATGAGTCCTGTTTCAGCCAGGTAGTTGCAGGGTATTTCTGTCTTACTCGTAGTCTATGGAGTTAAAATCCCAGTNTTGCTGCTAGTGGCGTATTTCCTTTCCTGGGGTAAGCAGGATTGGGTCTTCATCAGCTGCTGTGCATCTGCAAGGCTGGCTGGGTCTGAGCAGAGGTCTGCTGTTCAGTTGCAGTGGGGGCCTGCCTCATTGTGGGTTGCTTCAGAGGTCCTTGTCTGTGTTTAAGACCAGGATGAATGTCACAAGCAACATATCCTTCACCATACCTGCAGATCCTGGGCTTCTCCAGGCTGCTAGGTTTCACTGACTGGGAATGATGGAGGAGTTTGTCCTTCTCTTTGACTTACAGAGTATTATTTCACAGCCATAGCAGCAGTGTCATTTTTCCATTGCTTTTCTTCGTGTTTGCTGATGTTCATGAGAAAATCCATTGAGGGTTTCAGTTCCTCACTGTATTTTTTTTACTCCAAGAGAGTAAAGAGCAATTCAGCCAATTCAACAAGAGGTCACTGGATTTTCCCAATGCAGGACACTTAGTATACTCAGATAAGCAACCCATTTTTTCCTTAGGTCACATGTTACCGACAAGTACTTAAGGACTGGAAATTAATTTGGCAAGCAAATCTCTAACGATATCTTTAGCAAATGATACAAGTTACTCATCTTGGTGGTGGCCCTTATCTCTGCTGACCTTAATAAAGTACCATATGTATAAATTACTCATTAACTGTGGCCATGGACCCCTGTTCATGTAGGGGTGAACACCAGTCTATCCCCAGTAGTGAAAATGTTCTGCTTTACACAGCGTACTGCTGTCCCAAACAACAGACAGACAGATGTGACACCTGATGTGCTAACCCATTTCCGTAACACATGCAAAACAGTCTGTTCTCCCCAGGAAGGAGATCATGTGCATTGGTAGAGCCTCATTCTTGAACACTTGGAGATTGTTTTCAGCATTTATTTCAGAAAACTTTTTTTTTTTTCTGAAACCTTTTCACTTTTATGTATGTGTGTGCTTAAACTCACACTATCAAGAGGTACTGATTTCAGACTAGGTGAGGAACCTTCCATGGGATATATTTCTTGGATATGTTTCTTTAGTAAGTAGGGAGCACGGCATGGTCTGTTGAACAAAGCATTGGCTGTGCTGTTAAGAACCGTGGAAAACCTTTGCTTGAAATGAGTAGAGTCAACATATTGAATTTAATGGGATTTTGGGCATCAGGCTCCTGGGCACAGAAAGGCTCTGGATCAGACAAGGAGCCTGTTCTTCACGAGGACAGTGTGAGCACCCCTCTGCCAAAAGCACTAGTCCTCTTAACACCTTGCAGCTGCGGGACATAAACCACCTTTGGAAGCTGGTAGAAAAGGGCTACGTCCCCCAGCGTCCCCGGGGCTTGCAGACCCGCCAACAAGAGCATGTGTGTTTTGATCCCATTCCCAGGTTGTTAACCCGCACATGTTCATGCATAAACTAAACATGAGCAAGTCTCTCAAGGAGACATTATTTCATGCTACCACCCAAATATGTGAAATTAGACATGTGCTCAATGTTTTGCCAGACAAGGACCTTGGTTTGCCCTCTGCAGTGCTGAGGGGCCATTCCCAAAGCTGCCTTGAGTGGGAGTTGGATAATTGAAACACTTGCTGCTCTGGCAGATGTTTTCCTTTTTCTTCATGGTTGACAGGGTCCTGGTGGCCAGGCTGGCTAGCTGTGCTCTGTAGGAGATGAGTGGTGGGTCCTTCAGGGGAGGATCTTTCATGAGTACATCCCAAGAGAGATGATTTCCTCCCAGAAGAGGGTCCCCTGAGCACAAGATTTCTGTCCGTGTTTTGTCTCTGGGCCTAATTTGCCTTTGGCTCGTGAACTATCTGTGGCTTGCTCTGAAGGAAACAGGAGCTAACGGGTCAGGGATTCCTTTGGCACTCTCTGCCTGCCATCCTCTCAAAAAATAAGACTATTATTCACCTGCCTCCCTCTTTCACCAATTGTCTTGTCAGCGTGTGAAGCATGCTGGAAATGGGAAGCCCTAAGTGCAGATTTAGGAGGATGCAAAGTGTGTTATTAGCAATTTCACCCTACATCTGAAAATGAAAAGAATAAAATGTTTTCTCTCTGCCACACGCTAATGGCAACCTCTTAGGCAATGCAGCGAGGATGTAAATGTATCTAATTAGAATGACTTTTGTTAAAATATAGATGTATCTCTCTCTGACTTCTCACTCTTTCTTTGTTCTTTTTTCTTTCCCTGCAGCAGACCATGTTGAAATTCTGAACAGTAAAATTATGGAGCACCAGAACTTCTTGGTGGGAAGCTGCGCATGGCCTTTCTGTATATATCCCCTCTTCCCTCTATCATTCTCTACCACCTCTACAGTAAGCCTGTTGCAGCCTACATGTTAACCAAAAACTGATCAATGGGAATGTCAAAAAAAAAAAAAAAAAAAAGCACTATAGAAACAATTAACAAACAACGCTCTGTTATATGAGATATACAAGTAGAAAATTATAATAGACTTTTATAACACATTACTTTAACACACTTAATCATTTTATGACTACCATCCTGATAAGTGCATCTGCACAGCGGACTGTTGGTTTACTGTATACTATCGATGGATAAATGTTTGTCTTGTTTTTAAAGTGTTATCTTACTGTTTTGTTTACATCATAGTCTATTGATTTGTTTTAAAGTGTACATCATTATCAAGTATACTCAATACCATTTTTTCATTATTGTTATGTCTTAAGTTTTCATATACTGTAGGTTTTATGGGGTTTTGTTTGTTTTTTACTAAAAATGTTATTGTGGGAAACAGGAATTATGTGCTTGAAAAACACGACACAGGAATGTTCTGCCCTTTGCTGGATTTTGCTGTCAGCGTCGGCTAAAGTTGCTTGTGTTAAATGCTCCTTTTATCATTTAAAATTTGCCTTCACATAGTCTCCAAATTTTTAGTACGAGTGATATGTAAAGATAACTGTCATTTTAGTCCAGTTGAGGGTTATTTCTTTACAATGAGCTGATTCGGGAAACTTTTGGGGAAAAAAAACCCAACAAAACAACACAAAAGCCCAGGCTCAGTAAGGGGACAGGAACAATTTGCTCAGTTGGTGGTAAGCATCAAGGGATTTCTGCAGTTCTGTTGTCCATTGAAGTGCATTCTCAGCTGCAAATGGCGCACAATCTCTTGCTGTTCTCATGGTGCAGTCAAAACAACAAAAAAAAAAGATAGGTGGTGAAAGTGAGACAGCTTCAGTTGAGCAAAAACTCGCTGTGTTGGAGAGGAGCAAATGCCAACCATTAGCTGGAGTGGTCCCATAACCTTCAGTTAGCCCAAGCTGGGTAATACTGTGCCAGGGAGCTTGTCTCTGTGCTGAAACTTTTCAGCCTGAAATCTTATGTGGCTCACCTTGAAATTTTGTTAATATGTACCAATTACTTAATCACCATTTTCTGTAAGTGCGTGATGTTTTTCCCCTGTGATTTCTGGCCCTTTAAAGCAAACACAGCAGTAGGAAAGCAGGAAAAAGCTCAGCCTCAGCAGAAGCTTTCTACCATAGATAAACATTCATCTTCATGGAGATCCTGTAGGTCAGTGGATTTATTTTGGCACCTTCTACTTGATCAAGAGCGATGTTTGCCATGTAACAAGGGCTAGTTCTCAATACCTCCTTTTCATACGCATGAATAAAACAATTTCCAGCCCATGCACCCTGGACAGCCCAGCCTGTCGTTACACTGCATTGCTGAACAATCTGGCTGCAGAATGCATTTTGGTTGAGGATACAGCCTAATTCATCCCGGTCATAGCTCTACAGTATCATTGGCATCATGGAGGAAATGGATTTGCTGCAGTAAATCCATGAGCTTCATAGAAGGAGAAAGAGAATTATTATTGAAACCAAGAAGGAGGCCAGCTCCCAGTGTCCGGATGGCCGGCCACCCTGAGCTCACAGTGGTCCTGTAGGGTGCCAAATTCTGACCACCAGGTTTTCTTTTCTTTCCCAAGTTCTTGACCTTGGTTAAAGACTTTCTTTGCCCCCTCTCTTCCAGTACGAGAACAGATAGATAGTTTACTAGATGTGTATCTCCATGGACCACAAGTGATGGAGGGGGCATCTAGGGCACAGCCAGTGCATCCCAGAGCAGGCTCTGACCATCTGCCCATGGAGACTCATTCATAGCAAGAACCTTTGAAGAGCCCAGCTCAAAACTACTTTGAGCCGGAAGGAATCTCTCCATTCATTTCAGCAGGCATTGAACCAAACTCTGAGAGAGGGGAAGAAACATCCCTCCCCAAGACCCTCCTTTATGAACCCCGTGTTTTGACAGTGGCTTTTGCCCATAGATGTTCCCCAGCCATCAGCATTCACAAGCAGCAGCGTTGCCTAAAATCATTAACTCTCGTTTCTATTGGCGACCGCGTACCTGTTCTTTTCACCACTGAGTTTCTGTTTCCCTAAACCATAACATTGTTAGTGGAAAAAGTGGATTCGAGTACTTCCTGTTTGAAATTATTTGTGTATCAAAAATGGGTTTTGCACAACCTGTGCCAGTGCCTCAACAAAGAACAGAGCTGATCTTCTTAAGCCAGAAAGGATGCATTCAAGCTTGTATGGCTTTATGAGTTCAAGGAGGTTGGAATTTTTTCAGTGCTAAATGGATTTTTGTATATCTTGACACTTTGATGTAACCTCCTATTTTATTTATCGACTTAAACATCTGGCATAGATGTGCATAGAATGTAAACCTAGAATACAGCTGTTTTCATGTCACATTTAAAGCACTGAAAAAAAAAAAGCATTTAAGGATTATTTTTTATTAAAGAGGTCCAATGAGGGATGTTCAGGGTAGTTATATTAGGTGCCACAACAGTTTTTATATTGCTGGCAAATTTAGAGTTAATTTGTAAATGAGTTTAAGGAAAGAAAAGCTTGAAGCACTAAACTTCACCAAATTCAAAACAATCTTGGCAAAAATGCCATTTTGAGGTAGCACTATTTAAACTAGTTGTGCAATGACTTGCTCTAATTTTCTTTGTTCAAGAAAGAAAAGAAAAAAAAACAAAAACAGTCGCCAGACTATAAATTTCCTAAATAGACTATTACAAAGTCACCGAGCTAGCTAGTGACTCTAAAGAAATGTCATAAAAGCATGAATATCATCCTTTATTTGACAAGAGATGTATGTAAGTTTGTTTAAATCGATATAATTTTAGTGACATTTTTATAAGCTTCCCACTTTCCATGAACCTATATTTTTTATTTATCCAAAGTTATTTCTCTTTGTCCATTTCTCTCAGCCTTATGCAAACAATATGCAAGAAATGCTGAAACTTGGATAAAACGGGTCATGCAGAGGGAAAATGAAAGCTGAGATTGATCATTTTCACGAAAAAAAGGTTGTTAGTAGTTTCAATAAAAGTACTACTACTAAACTGTAACATAAGCAGACAATAAAAGAGGGATTTAAAATAAAATGGATTCATAAAACTATTAAGATTATTTTTGTTAAATACAGTGTTTTTAGTAATTTGGAACATGATTTCACAATCAGCCGTGTTTTTTAGTTGGAAATTTCTAGCTGATGATTTTTGACTGTGTATTTTTGCATCGCGATGTTCTAGAAACTGTTACCTCCCTGGCCAGCCCGTGCTGGCCCCTTTCTTGAGCACTCCGAAGAGCTTTTCCTCCTTGCCATCCATCCTTGCTGTTTCACACCGCGTTCGGAGTGTTCCCGAACGGCGGCACTGCGGGGCTGGCCGCCAAGCACGGCCACGCTGGCGCTCCGGGTTCCCCTGCTGGGGTCCTCCCAGCGAGCCAGGGGTGGCAGACGTCCTGCTGGAGCCGGGCCACCACCGACGAGACAGCGATGGAGATGGGTATGTGAGTCGTGGATGGAGCTGGCCAGAGGAGGAGACGCGTGTGCCTGGCGAGATGTCTTCTCCTCCACCTGTTGGGCTGCTGGCTGGTGCGGTAGAGTAGCTCTAGGACACGCAGGTACACAATGATTGAGAAACTGGAGTCCTTGTTTTGTTTATCCCTTGTACATTTCACAGATATGAAAATTGAAAAAGGTGAAATTTATGAGGAAAATCTAATTTCCCATTCCTGTTGAATGGATTTAGTTTGATATTGACCTGATTTTACCATGTGCCTGTTGAAGGCCTTAGAGTATATACTGTATGTTAAAGAGTGTAAAAACTTTAAAAAAATAAAATAGTTGATAGCCTAATCCAAATGTAAATAGAGCTACAACACATTGTTACTAGGCTACAACGCATTAATTCATGTCATATATTTTCATTTCTCTACCATTAGTTTTTAAGGTTTTCATTATTGCTTTTTTTTGGGATATCTTTAGTAACTAATGAATTTAATTTTGAAGGAGAGTTAGAGAAAGTTTAAAATTTTTAACACATGTATTCAGCCCATTTAGTTATATTCTAAACCAACACTGAAGCATGGTAAGGTATAGAATACAGTCCATAACTAGTTTGTATAGTTTACAGTTTAAGAACAAAATTAACTTTGTATGTAACTCCTACAATGATAGATTCATTGTTAACTAATTATATTAAGTTGTTGTTGCTATGGCAACAAAACTACAACATGGCTACCTTTGTATACATTATTTGTGAAATTTTCACATGTAAATTAAAAGTGATGTGTAACAGTATGAGCTTGTTAAAGGTACAGTTCGATACTGTCAGATAAAGATATGATTGAATATTTTTAAAATCCCAAAGTCCCATGTGAACGCTGAATTTGTGTCTTTAAGGTCACTCTTTCAGTCAAGAAGTTTACAACACATGGATTTAGAGTCAGGTTTTATAGCTTGTAGAAATTGTTGTGTGGCAAGGGTTATTCCACAGTATTTTCACTTCAAAAACACGACAGCCTGTATTTACGATGCAGTGACCAGTCTTGCTTTCATTTCACATTCATTCACCCAGTGGGAATTCCGAATTAACCCGTTTCAGTACTGTAGCTCTGCCTGCAATTTTCTCTTCTCCGGAAATTGAACACTCAACGCAATTACGTTACGATCAGGGCTAAATAGTTAAGCGTATAACTATTTTAATACTGATTTATACTAGCAAAAACTGTACATACGAAAAAATATTGTGGAATGACCCCGTAACAGTGTTGAAGATACAAATATGCTGCAGTTAAACTGATTCAGTTAGTGTACGAATGTGTGAGACACACCTTTTTTGCACTTATGTACATAGTCCACGAAAGAAATCCTTGGAACTTATTTTGAATATAAAAAGTCTGTAATAATACAGGAAAAGTTTGTAAAAGAGATAGGTATTACTAAGGCTTTGAAAAGGAGGAGTTTTTTGCTATAAAACTTATCTGAAAGCATGATGTTGCTTTGCTGTTGTAAAAGCTTTGTAGTTTGCCATAGCTTATTATACAGCAGACTGATAACAGGTCAGCTCCAACCTGCAGCACGGAAAAATGGGAAACAGTGCTTAATTAATTAGTAAGGTCACTAGCAAAGATTTGAATTACTTCTTTTCTTTTTTTAATCGGCCTACATTTTCAAACACACCCTAGGTCATGTTTCTGATAGGTTGTGTTCTCAGTGAATCCTATTAGGACCGATAGGCCCGTGGCGGCACACACACATTTTTCCTAGCACCTAATCCTATTTCTGGCTGGAAATGTTTATCTGTTAGAGGTGACTGTCATTGCAGTGAGCATTTAAAGCCCAGAGGGAATTCGAAATGTTGTAACTTACTTCGTGTGGGGTGGTTTTTGTTGGGTTTGGG
>WEIS01029165.1:0-48482 GCA_013389965.1 Todus mexicanus | reverse complement strand
TTTCTGGTCACAATTCATAGTCAGGAGAATAATTACAAAAGCATTTGGATTTAGTGATCACTGCTTGTAAATATGATTCAGAAGTGCAGATTTTGGGTTCTCCACCCCCAACACAATTTTCCTATTATGTTTGTTCTTTATACTGGTTGGGAAGGGTTTGCAGTTTGAGGGGACAATGATTTCTTTCATTATCAATAAAATATGTAGATCTTCCACTATCAACAGAATATGTAGGACAACGAATCTGGGGAAGGGTCTATAGCACAAGTTTTGTGAGGAGCAACCGAGGGACCTGAGGCTTTTTAGCCTGGAAAAAAGAAGGCTCAGGGGAGACCTTTTTACTCTTGACAACTCCCTGAGAGCAGTTTGGAGCCAGGTGGGATCAGACTCCATGCCTTTATCTCCATGATCCATCCATTTGCATCCACAGCTTGGACTTACTCTGCTTCCCTCTCCATCCCCAGCTTCTTAGTGAAATGGTGAGAACTGCACAACTCACATTTTGGGGTGGCCACTCAACCCCCCCAGTGGAGAACCACTGTCTGACCCAGGATGGCAATAAAGAGGGAATTGCTCAAAAATATTTGCAGTCCTCTAATATTTCCCATTCCCCAGTTTGTAGTCCTTTACATTTGTACAGCGGGAGAATCAGACTAAAGTTTCTTCTGAAGGCTTATTTAATTTTGTATTATCTTAGGAGGTCTTCTCATTACCAGGTATTGGGTTTCACTAAGTATTTGCTGTTAAAAGTGAAGAAGCCTGACCACTTTGTGCTGGTATATAAAGGGAAGTCTGTGCATTGAGAAGGAAACTACAACCAGCTAATTCAGAGAGACATGGGTTTCACTTCACGATTTAATTTTCTTTAATCTGGTTTAATTTCACATCCTTATCATGATACTCACCCACAAGACACAGGAAGCTAGGGGACTTTCAAAACCATATCCTGTCATCTCCAGTTTCACCATAAGTAACAAAAAAAAGTAATTTAGAGAAGTAAATACATTAAAGAAGTACAATAAGGAAATGTATTAGGCAAGAGAGAAATACAAAAAGTACTTGTAAGCTCGTGCTTAAGAGCTCCTTCATTTTAAGCTTGTTCTGCCCTAGCTTGGCTATGTCAGGACAACTATAGGATGGTGTCAGATTTTTTTTTTTTCTTTATCTCTGGTTTTTAGTGTTGCCGTTAGCTGTGTCCACACTTCCTTTTTCAGCTCTAAGTTCAGCTGGTAGTTGTTTTTCTCATAATTATTTCTAGCTTTCTATGTTACATGTATATAGTAAACCTAGGGCTTACCAATTCTTGGACTGTAATTCAAAATAATTACTGAAAGGTTAAGAAGATGACATTAAATACTTAAGCTGAAGGAGGTATATATCTCCATATACAAAGCAAAGCAGTTGTCATGCGTCCAAAAGGACTTTGAAAAGATTTCTGAGTCTTCACATTGCGAACAGGGTGACTTTTCTTCTCCAGAGAGGGCAGCTGAAGGGAAGAGTCTTATTGTTGCCTTTTTCAGATGCCATGCAGAAAGACCAATTAAAGTAGAACTGAGGAGGAAACGGCTTTTTTGATGTTAAAGAAAGATTTGAAAGCAAGATCTTTTTGAAGGTTTGCCTGCTAATTTGAGGTAGGAAAAGATATGAATGGAGACAGAGTGTTCAGCCCTTTGGCTGCCTGACTCAGATCTGGGACTTGTGTCTCACTGCAGCTGCTGCACTTTGGTTAATTAAATCACCTTATGGTTAATAAGATCACATCTCCTGTGATTTGCATGAGTGGCTGAGACCACGGCTGGTCTTTCATCAGAGAGCTATCTCAGGTCCACATGGACTCTCAAAACTCACGTGTGAACTTCCATAGAAATATTAATGCTGCTATAACATTCAAACCCAAGATGCTCCAAATACTTTTTACGAGGCTTTTGAGGTGCTGTGAAACTCATTAAATGTTTCAGGGCACAATTTACAAGTTTTTTTTGTATAATTGGGAATATTTTGCTTAAAATACAACTATTTTTCCTCTTTCTGGGATGTTTTCAGTCTACAACCTCAGTTCTTTCAGTCAGCTTTTGCTTTTCCAGGAAGCCTACTTCCCTACACTGTTGTTAGGATTTTCAGTCTGTAGGAGTGACATTCATTCTGAAACACCAAGATGATTAATGACTTCTCATTGCGATTACAGCTTCCTGCCTCTCTCTCTCACCTCCACACCTTGGGCTAATTCTCCTTTTCTTACATATCACCAAGCTTGGAGTGGTGCAGGAGAGCCACTGCCTCATGCCCACCACCCAAGGCTATTTTAGGAGCTGTGCAGATACTCATTGTGGGGGGTGTATGGTTGTATTTGGACTCCAGCTTCAACATTCAGCAGCAGGAGAATTCTCACCTGCACCAGGAATACAGTAGCTGGTTTGGAAAGTGCTTGGAAATGGTCAGAGATAAATGATACTGTGGTTCCGTGTGTGTGTTTATTCGGTGCGCCCATGTTTTAAATGATGAAACATTAAGCTGTTGGTCCTTGTAATGTGTCTCATGCTGCTGTGAGCAGCTTTAATACAGGCATTGTGTCCTGCAAAGCAAATAGTTAAACCTGCTGAATGTTGGTTTGATAGTCGTGGAGGGAGCTTGCTCTACAAAGCTTTATTTGCTATAAATACAGCATATTATTGTAGGGTTGTATCCTGTTTGGAAATGACCTCATCTAGCTTCTGTTAGCGGTTAGCAGCTTCATACCGCATGAGCTATGAATAATATGATAGTACATTGCTGTCAGAAAAACATCAGAGTCGTGAGGCTGATGCTTCTCAGACCCAGGGCACTATTCTTCATGTCGTTCTTGGTTTGGATAATAATATGACAGGACTCCACTTTGTAAAAGTAAACAGTGAGGAGGATCATTTCCAGAGGTAATGTATGTGTGTTACAAGCCCTCGGCAAACACTCTTTTCCTGATGTCTAGTTCCTGAGCTCTCCTCATCTCCCCGGGTTCAAGCAGATGAATTCACTTTCATTTTCTTACCTGCCATCCCCTTTGAGTTGGGACCACTTGCTCATTTTTTGAAGCTGCTGCTGTTCACAAGGAAACTTGGCCTGTCGCTGTTGCATTTGTTAAGGGGGTAGATGACGCATCCTCTGTCTTCGAAACACTTACTGGCATTCCTGGTGTTTGATGACCACTTTAGCTTCTTTCATGCTGCCACAATGAGTTAGAATAGCTTCATTAATGACAATTATTGCTTCAAGGGGCACACAGGCTCCACGCTTGGATATGTAAAGTCTCCAGGTGGGTTTTCTTATTTTAAAATTAAACATAACAAACAGAATTTTGGTTTGGTCTCCACAAGTAATCCAATGTAGTATACTTTAGCAGCTGGCGAAGCTGTTTGGGTCATTTTCTAAGTGCAGACCAGCCTGGATTAAGCTTGTAGCATCAGTTTGGGTGCTGGTAAAGCCTCACTGGCCTTTTGCTGGAGGACCTTCAGTAAACTTTATGGCTTTGTATGGGATTTGGGTAGGGGTGGCATACAACCACCACTGCACTGAGCTCTCCTAGTGTGCTCCACCTTCTACAAACAGCAGGGCCAGATGCATCACTCGTGCTAGGTGCCAGCCAGATTTGCTGAAGGGGAGGCCCCTGCGAGGGCGTTCAGGAGAGTGCAGCACCCGTCATTCTTTCCACTGATGCGCAATTGTTCCTGATACCACCGGGGTTTACCACCTGCCCTCTTTGCAGCTGCAGCGTCTGCGTCCATCTCTCACGCAGCATCCTCTCTCTTGCACGCAAGCGGGGCTACCCACACAGCTCCTTCACTGTTTTCCTTGTTGTGCTGCTGCATAATGGAGCTGCCTGCCAAGCCAGACACTGTCCTCTCATCTCTTCGTAGACTCCTGGGCCTGATGTACAGAAGGCCCAGCTTTTCCCTGCTGAAGTCTTGGAGGATGTGCACCGCAGCTCCTTCCAGCTCTGGTACAATCATCTTTTCTTGAGCTGTATCCCATGAATGCGCCTCTGTTTTGTGGGCCTCGCCAACAGCTTCTTCGCAGCCCAGCGCTGGATGGATCTAGTTGTTCAATGCCTTATCACTGATGCGATCTTTTCCTCCTATGGAAAGTGAGAATAAAATTGCCTAAATTAAGCAACTGTAGTAGCCTTGATAAAGCTTCCATTCTGCTTTGAGCTGCCTTTGTAGTAAGACTGCCATAATTTTTTTTTTCCCTGGGTTTACTGGCATAGGAAAGAATGTGTGATTGGGATTTTATGTGCTTACAGCTTGATATTTTTCCCATGAACTATTAAAATGAATCGCTCTTGGATTTTTAGCACCTTCTTCCCTCATCTCTATGGGGTTGGGGACTGTCGGAGAGAAAATACTCCCTTGAGCATGGAGTTTAAAACGTGATGATCTTAGAGGGCAGACCCTTGTTCAGCACAAGCACAGCATCATCTCAGCAGGTCCAAGATCCAGCCCTTTGGATGGTCTGTGGTCCCTTTTGGTTAGGAGGGAGCACAGCTGTGAAGAAGGAAAACATGTGAGTCATGATCAGAGGGCTGTAGAAGCTGCAGTTCTCCCTTCTCCAGCCAAGCCTGACCCTCTTCTTGTCAAAATATTCAGAGTTTAATTTTGGGAGGACAAAAGTTTTCGGATGCAACGCATCACCAGTTTCTCAGGTGGATTATAGAGCTGCCATCAGAGGATGTTCTCTTGGCAGCCAACAGCCTCACTTGCAACTCTTTTGCTGGTGTTTTAGCACCCTGGCATGTGACTTGCTATTCCAAATGCCATAAATCATGGAGATAGCAGTGAAAGTATGGTTGAGATTTTACTTGGTTGTTTTTCTCTTGTTTGATCATCATGTGAGCTTGAAGAAGTTGTACGATCTCTCTGGACCTCCAAATACCTATCTGCAAAACAGGGACAGTATCTACAGAGTGGCACCGAGAGAGTGTTTGCTGCACCTCAGTATGTATAACATACCTTCATGAATTAATTATTACGCCCAGGGAAACTCTGGAAGGGTAAATTCTGACATTTGGGCTCATAACAGATCTGAAACCTCACTGCCCACCATGTAGATAAAATCTATACGGTGCTGTTTTCAAGCAGTAGCCGGGGTGAAGCATTGATGAAATTAATTGTAGGTTTGTGTAGCTTTTGCTTTATTGTAAAGTGCATGGAGGAGACATTTCAGGCATTACTGTAGTAATTTCTTTGTGTTTCCCATAATTTGTGTAATCCCTGTATTGCCCTTGGCATCTATGGAAGCATCCTATAAAGCTTCCCTCTTTAGAAGTTTCATGAACAAGTCAAAAGAAACATCTTGCTGGACAGGCAAGGCTTGAGAACTGACTCTCTGACTCTTCACATAACCACTGTTTATACATATCAGTATCTTTTAAAGCAGCACGCTTACCTCAGAGAGAATTAACCTCCTCCTTCTTCCCTCCTTTCTTCCTAACGTGTGCACAGCAGGACTTCATCTGATCAAGTAGATAACCTTGAAGGGAAGGACAATAAACCATTGTAGCTTTGTTTTTCCCCTAAGCTAATAATCCTCATGATAATCCTGAAGCTCTGCTTCAGAGCAAAGACGCAGCCCTTGAATTCTTAAGTGGTTCAGTGGTGGTTTTTCTTACTCAGGTTTGTCAAGCAGCCTGATTGCTCTAGGAAGCTTTTCCACATTTTGAGGCAGAGAGACTGTTTCTCCCCAAATCGTGACAAACTGGTTCTACTGTGTGACTGCTGTTGCAGTCTTAATGAGCTGTGTTTTTGTGCACTCTCATGAAGGAGGGCGTTGGCTGCAACTCTCTTGAAAACTTTGAGCAGTTCAGAAAGAACACATGGCATGAGAGCTGGTTTCTGTTGCACAACTGGTTATCCAGAGTTTGTAAGAGCAAATGAGCTCAGCTACTTCTCAGGTTTTTCTGTGATGTGGTCTCATTTGTACAAGAGTGTCCCCAGGCTACCATGTTGTTCTTGGGAAGAGCTACCATCGAGCAGCAGAAGCCATGGATGATAACCAGATACTCCGGAGCTCTGCTTAAACATTCCTGAAATGTTTAGGGAAAGTAGCACCGTTTTTCAGAAGTATTTATGTTTAATCGATATGAGCATGGTGCTTAATTTGTCCATGAGAAATCGTCTTGATCGTCAATTCCTTAATGGAACAAAGGAAAGGAAAGATTATTGGGGAGTGTTAACTCAGGGGTTAGCAACTTACGAAGGGCATGCAACATGTCACAATCAACCGACTATCATCATCTGAAATTCTTAACTCTTCTCTTAAAGAAGCAGAAGTTTCCAAGCCTTGGCCCTGGTACGTGCTGTCAGAGCCTTCCCATATAGCATCTTGCATTGCTCATAGGTATAAAGGCATGGGATGAGCTCTGATAGGTTCATGGCGGCCTTGTGACTACTTTGTCAGAGTCTATCACAGACAAGGCTTGCTGCCCTAAAACTCTTGCCATATTGTGTGCTCTGCATTAACATTTACTGATACTGGTTTGACTTATCACCTTAGGTGGGATGGCTTGTGATAGTTCCTACATGCAATGTCAGTGTCCAACATTACACTTCTAAATCTTAATGAAAGCCCAAGGTCTTCAGACATTCCAGTTTAGTAAATTATTTCAAAATCTTACAGCTAGATGCACATGGAATAGGGAAGTGGATCAAAAAAGGATGGTTATTTTTTAAAGGTTATTTATGATTAAATTATTTGTCTTACCTTTGTTTTCTTTAGATTTTCTCAAGCAGACCACATATGAAGTTGAGGCATTCTTAGAAGCCATTCAGTTCTTCCGGCAGGAGAAAGGCCACTATGGAATGTGGGAAATGATAACCGGCAATGAAAAAGAGGTAAAAGAATAGATTCCTGATTTGATTTAGGCTTTGTGTATGGCAACTCTGAGGATAGGGAAGGTTGTAAAGCCTCTTGGGAAAAAGTGACATTCTTACAAAGTAAATCTAGTAGGTGGGAATACCCAAGATTTGAAGATACTTCTTACTGTATTGCTAAGTTTTGGTAAATGAGTGAGGCCAATGGTAAATGAGTTTGGGGCACACCAAACTCAGGCCCCACGGTTTGTATGCAGCAGACACTCACTGTCAGCTGGAATGGGCTCTCTTTTTCTATCTTTCATGACAGCTTTTTTGCAGGTGAGAGATATTTTTTTCTTCTTCTTTGTAACTAAACACAACAGTTTCCTGGTGCTTGGCCCCTAATGCCTCCAGCCGCCATCACAGGACATCAGGATTTACAAAGAACAGAATAGTAGCTAAATGTGAATTTTGAAGAATCCCTTCATTTTGTTCTTCCCCATTCTTTGGGAATGAAGCTTTTAGTCTTGAGCGGATAAACTAGTAGACCTGCTTACTGTGCCAGACTTCTGGCATAGTAATACTCATGGTTAAACACCCAAAATTTGTGTACTTCAGTTCTTCAGAAACGAGATGCTAAACTCAGCTTCTGGGTTCATGTTTGGGCACCTGAGTGATCAGCTTTGGAGCTGATGAAGTAACTCTACTGATTCCTTTGGCATCACTCCAGATGTCTTTTAGTGCAATTGAGACATTAGTTGGGCCCTGATTCATAAATTTTTTCCAAAGCACAGAGCAGTCAGCAGCAAATATTTACTCTTGTACCAGCTGCTGGGTGTTTTCCTTGATGAAATCTGGCATCCCTTTGGGAAAATGGAAAAAAAGCCTGATGGAGGGTTTTGTTTTAAAAAACCAGATTCTTCTTTTAGGAGAAGTCTACCTCTGAAATCCTGAAAAATGTGGAAACTGGAGAAGAAGTGTCTTTCCCAGTGCCATTGTGTTAGGGATTGAAGTTTCTTCCTAACATCAGATCATAAATTCCTTGGCACAAGGAGTTCCATCCTTCCAGTGGAGGGAGTGAGGGTTCTTCTCTTCTTCCCTCCTCTCTCAAGTTATGGAGCTATTATAGTGCTAGTTTCATTTTATGTTTTATTTTTCCTATTGCTTGCCAGTTACTTACTCATGACCCATATACCTCAAGAGGACTGTAATCAGAAGATATTCAGACTAGTTACACTATTATCTTCTTATCAGTAATTCATTCTGTAAGCATAGCGTGTTCTCATGCCTGCCTCGACCAAGTGTAATAATTATTTTAGGCAAATATCCAAGCTAAGTAAATAGTTTGGAACAAGCAGGCTACAGTTTGTTGCTGTAAAAAATCTGTGCAGAATGCCAATAATGATATCCCCTGACATTCATTTCTAGTGACAGAGTCTTTGCAGTGTTAGCTCACACAATTCTGCCCAGGTACTGCAACATGGGCAGACTATTAGCAACAACCCAGTGACTTGACCAAAGACCTGATATATTTTTTTGGTGTTGTAAAAGTTCCTTTTCCTGGTTTTCTTCTGTTATTTTTCATTTTTAAGGTTTCATTCCTGACAAAGTAATAGCAAAGGATAAATTCAATTGTAGATGGTATTTCTGTAGGTAAAGTGCTGAAATACAGGGTTAAAACCAGGAAAATTTTGACAACACTTCTTATAAGCCATAGTACAGCCACACAGTGAGAGCACAGCAGCACACCAGTTTTATACCAGCATAGCTCAACTGATAGCACTACCTGACAGTAGAAATAACAAATTGGTAAATCAAGGAGAGCTGAATAAGGGATTAAAAACCTCCAAACACTACAGTCCGCCTTTCAGTACAGAAATACAAAGCCCATCCAGCATTCCTAAATATGTTTCATTTATTGACACATTTATTATTTAGTCTGTGGTGCTCCAGTTTGGGTTATTTGTGAGATTTTTTTTGTGTGTCCCACAATAAGGTTGGTTTAGGGAAGCAGCAGTCAGCAAATCAACTTTTCAAATGTTTTTAATCCAGTTGCTTGGTTGATATCAATAATTTTTGCCTCTTTCATTTGCACATGGCAATGTCATTATAGCGTGCAGTAAATTTTAACAGGCATCTTAGCTCAGTTCTTAGTTCATCTGTTGTCAGTTTTTGCATGGTTCCTCAAAGTCTCTCAGTGAAAGGTGCTTCAGATGAAATGCTTCCCTCAGGCATACCTAATATTTTGAATCCAGTCCTCCTGGCAGCCTGGGATATCTAAGCCATGGGTATATTTGAGGTTGCCTGTGTTTGCACATCACTCTGTAATGCAAGTGCTCAGTTATCAGGTGAACAACCCTCTGTCAAGATGTCGTTTTCATCTTCTGACCATATAGGTCCTGAGCAACCTTGTGATGGAAGAACTCCTGCCTAACCTTCAGACTATGATCCTGCCTAAAATGAAAGGAAAGAGGAATGATAGGAAGCGGGCCTGGTTTGGTGTAAGTGCTGATATTTTATTGAATCACAGAATGGTTTGGCTTGGAAGGGAACTTTCAGCGTCAGCTAGTCCAGCACCCCTGCCGTGAGCAGAGACATCTGCAACTAGAGCAGGTTGCTCAAAGCCCCATCAAGCCTGACCTTGAATGTTTCCAGGGATGGGGCCTCCACCCCCTCCCTGGGCAGCCTGTTCCAGTGTTCCACTACCCTCTGCAAAGTAGCTGTTTCTTATAGCAGTTGTCTGTGTGTGCTGATTCTCATCTATGCTTCTTAATTTCATGTGAATTTAGATCGTAGAAGAAACTTACAGCCTAGTCCAGCAGCAGGTGTCAGAGGGATTAAGTACCTTGAAAGAGGAATGCAGAGATTTTGCGAAAACTCTTGAAGGAACCATTCGTTCAGATATGGATCAGATTCTGAACTCCAAGAACTTCTTAGCTGGAAAAATCAAAGGTTAGTGGAAGGCACAGCTGTGTTCTGGAGAAATTTTCAAATGTTCCTCATTGTGTTGCTCAAATTGCCAAAAGTTGTCATTTTGAAATTCTCATGTGTTTTGAAAAATCCAGCTGGAGATGCTAATTTTCAGAAAACAAATGCTTTGAGGCTCTACTGCCCTTGATGGGAACTGATACTTGTGGCCTCCATGTCTGTGAAAATAGCCGGTCTTCTCAAGTTGGAGCTAGAGCTGACGGGTTTTGTGTATCCTGATTAGAGTTGATTCTTCTGCTTTCATTTTCACTTGGACAGCCTTATGGAATGAAGGTAGAGGTCACATGAGCATCAATAAAAGTGTAGTGGCTTTAGCCTGATGTCTAGGAATGAGCCACGAAACCCATTTCTGGTTATGTGACAAATTCATAGGCTACCAAAGAATGCTTAAACCAAAGGGCTGCTCAGGTGGTTTAAAACTAATGTGAAGTAATTATAATTTTGATATGAATATAAAAATGAGTGTAAAAAGCAGGCAAAACATGAGTTGATGTTGCTTAAGCTAGCAAATAAATAAATAGCTGATAATTTAGGAACTGTTTTGATAAACCTCAGGGTATTCTGTTGATATTCTTACATACTAGACGAGGATGCTTTCTGTGAACTGTAGAGTGTCAAGTTCAGATGCCTCCTTAGAAAACCTTGCTGGCATTTCATTCAGTGTGGCATGGGAAAAGATGTTTTATTGTCACCCATAAAACTATGAACTCTCCTTTCACCCCCCTCATCATCTTTGCAGAGGTGTGACTTCAGGGAAAGTTACAGAGTCATTAAATTCATTGTAAAGTAAATCAGTTCAGATTACTTTTTTTTCTTTATCTCTTAGTAGCCTAAATACAATTGTTATATTGTCTGACACTCCAGCCACTGTTTCTGAGCCTGCCCAGAAGTGCTGCACCGAAAATATCCAGCCATTTCTCACCTCCATATTAGAGGAGCTCATGGGTCCAGTGAGTTCTGGATTCACTGAAGTCCGCTCACTTTTTGATAAAGAAGTGAATGAAATTATCCAGGACTTCCAGAAGACAAATGATATCACAAAACTAAAAGAGGTAAGACAAAAACCCTCTTCTAGCTAGAACTTGACTGAAAGTGGTATTTGCTTTCTCAGGTGGTAGTTAGCGCTCGGTTCTGTTGTTTGGAAAGTCTTGTGGTATTTGTGCAGCTACAGTGTAGCTGACAGAATTTGGTCTAAGGCCACTGCGATATTCTCTATGAAAAATTCACCTCTGGTTCCTTTCTCTCAAAACCCGTTCTTCCTCCACTGGAATGCAGAACATGGATCAGCTTATGAACCTACCATTCAACTCTGTGAAAATGGAGCCCTGCTATCTGAAAGTGAACCTCCTCCAGGAGCTCCTTCAAGACCTCAAGAGTCGCTTCAAGGTCTATCACATAGATTTTGTGATTCAGAGGACACAGAACTTCATGCAAGAGGTACTATAAGATCCAGTTTTTCCGGCTGGTCTTAAAGGTCTTTTCAAACCTAAACGATTCCGTGGTTTCTCCTGAGAAAACAGGTTAGGATTGTCCTTCTAACCTACTTCAAAGTAATCTTGATAAAAAGCTGTGCAAGAGTCCCACAATTTCTCTCAGTCAAAGTACAGATAACAAAACCTAAGAAAATCACGGCTAGAAGCTCTTTGACATTTATATTTGTGAGGTTGCATATGTGCGAGTCTTTCAGCAAGGCACAGAAAATTTGGATGGATCATCTCTTACCCTGAACTTTCACATTCTGAATTTTTAGTGTCTCAGAACCCAAGTAAATTATACTTGTAACCAGTGGGGTCACTAAAATCTACCTGATTTTCATTCATAAGGTTTGATTTTTCAGGTAGGGCCTTAAATATATTTTGCCAATATGGAATGTCTCCCCTTTAGAAGTTATTTTCTCATTAAGTGAGGCCATTAATGTTAGAAACTGGCAAATACTTGAACACAGGTGACATCTCAGGATATGGCTGCATGTAGGTGCTTTACCCAGCTACACTTCTTACGGGAATGATTGAAGTGACTACATCATTTCAACTGAAAAACTAGCTCCACCTCATTTTCCCCTCTAGTCTGTATTGCTATAGGCTATAAGTTTGCTTTGTTTTTATTTCTTCTGGATGCCTGGCCAGAAATCTATTAGGAGCTGGCCAGAAGACCCCTTTCGATTGCCAGATCACAAGGCAGATTTGGCCTTGTAGCTCTGCGTTGAATCCTGTGATTTTAATCCCTAGTTGAGAAACTCAATAATCCAGACAGTAATCTTGTGAAATGGAGCTGGTCCAGTTCTCTAGGGTGGGAGATATGAATATGGAAAGCGAGTCTGTAGTGTAGTGCTAGGTTTTTCCTAAAAGCAGCTCTTCTCAGTACAGCCATGATCACCAGCCAAAGAATTACTCAGAAATAAAATTCTGATTTGATGTCTCAGTCTTTCAGAGGGGACCATTCCAAAACACTGCCAAATAAAATGTCTTTAAGTAAGAGCAAGCCATAAGGCAAGAAAAAGTAGACAGGAAATAGATCCCGTACAAATGAAGTGGCATTTTTTTCTGAACAAAACACGAGTCAAAATCCACAATAAGTTAAATTAAAGCACGAGTTGTTCTAAAAAACGGCTGTTATTACTCTTCTCTCTTTAAAAGGTCAGTATTTTTCTCATAAAAATAGTAAGTAGCTTTACTTTGTTTCCCTGGACATTTATTTTATTAACGAGTAAGATCAGACATGTCTGAATTCGCATAGTCTTAACATACAAGAGGCATTTGACTTAACTCAAGTGGAGGGTATAGCAGGATTCCTTGGTTTGGGAGCTTGGCATCCTCTAGTGGCCAACTGTAGGAAATTTGGGAGCAGAGTGCTCAACTGGCATAAAGAAGGCAGCTTTAGTGACTTCACCAGAACTATGCCAATTTATGATTTGCGTCAAATAAAAATTGAAATACGAAAATGAGTAGTTCATATTTTAATCAGCCTCAGACTTCACTGGATTTTCTGCTTTCTACTACTTTTTCTTGCATCCAAGGCCTTGCAGTGCACAAATGTTTGCTGTGCACCCTTCTAATGTGCACAGAAATTGAGTAAACCTTCATCTTCTCCATTTCCATTTATAAATATTGTCCATATAGTGCAATCCTGCATTATCTGCAAAGTCAGTTATAAAAATTGACCTTCAACATTTGTCACTGCATCTTGTCATCTATGACGTTGTTACTAGCCAAAGAGGAATTAAAAACGTCTCATCCATTAGCAGGTATGTATGCAGTTACAAACGACAAGAATCAGAAAATTATTTTAGTTGGAAGCAACCTTTAAGATCATTGAGTCCAACCATTAACCCATCACCGCCAGGTGATGAACCACATCCCTCAGCACCACATCTCCACAGCTTTTCAATCCCTCCAGGGATGGGGACTCCACCACTGCCCTGGGCAGCCTGGGACAGGCCTTGACGACCCTTGCAGGGAAGAAATTGTTCCTCATGTCCAACCTAAACCTCACCTGATGCAACTTGAGGCTGTTTCCTCTTGTCCTATTTAGTGTATGGCTGCCCATGTATATTGACTGGGGTGGTCTCAAGTGATGCCAGGAAGTCCTGGCTGTATGGACAACCTCCCTCTGGATGTCCCTCTACTTCTCCAATAATAACATCGTAAAATTTGAATGGAAACACTTAGCTAAAAAGAGTCAAGACCTCACTAGGTAAACAGAAATACCACTTGCAGAACTGTTTTTCTGAAACATCTTTTCAGAGCAGGGGGCTTAATATTTTAAATGAATCTCTAGATAACCTGAAAATATGGCAGATGCCACCTTGAACTAATTCTATGTGTAATTATTGCACTCTGTGTTTTTTGCTGGTAATTACTTGTCTTATAAGGAAAGCTACTAATTAATTACTTTAAAAATATATATATAATGATTAAGACCACTAGAATCTGGTAGGAGTCAATGGGAGTCTTCTTATTAGGAATAATGAGTTTTGTCTCTGGCCTTTATATAGAGATAATCGATTCTACTTTGTGTCACCATAGGTCTGGATGGTGACATGAGATTAAATCTATACAAGAAAGCTATTGTAGCATAATAGTGATACCAAGGCTTACTTTGCTTTATTTATTGCCACATTTCTGTCCATCTGAGCCTTCAGAGGATTGAAATACAGCAGAACATTTTTAGACAATAGAAATGACTTTACTCTGAGTAAGTTTACTCATGTAACTGTTGAGTGACATTAGCAGAGTTCCTAGTATTGAACTCAAAATAGACACTGAGGTAGTTTCATTTTCTTATTCTCTTGCATTAAATAATCTTATTTCTGATTTAACATTCCAGAACTGAATGTTACAATCTAAACAGGGCTTTTCTCGCCCTTCCACAATCATTTAAAGTACTTGAAATATGTATTGATTTAAGGCCTGTTAATTCTACTCCTGTTTCACCTTCTCAAAAATACAATGTAACAGTTAGATTTATCATGCTTCTTTACACATGTAGGAATTTCACGGTGCTGGTCTTTAACATATCTTTTAATTACTATTTTTAGCTGATGGAAAATGCAGTTTATACTTTTGAGCAGTTGTTCTCTCCAAGTCGCCAGGCGGACTCAGCAAAAGTTGCAACAACCATTGAAAAAGTCAAGCTGAGAGTACTGAAGGTAAATATAATGTAGTAGTATTTGCACAGGAACACCTTTGGTTGTGCCTTTTTGGAAACAGAATATATTTACTGTGAATTTGTCTCAGTATTTGAAAGAATTTATCTCAGTTCTTTGAAAGAAGGCAAATATGAATTTATCTCACTATTTCAAGAAAGTATTTCCAAGTATTGAGTTTATCTCAGTATTTATCTGTTAACATACAGCTGGAAATAATAATTTGGTGGCATTTAGCAAAGCTGCTCATTTGGGAGATAGAATCTAGTTCTGGGCAGACACTTGTATAAGTATTTACATGTGCAGTGTTGCAATTAAATCATCTGGAGATGATGCTGTGGATCTGGGTAAATCATCTTGTATTCGCTTTATAATTCGCCTGCCCCTAGAATTCATTACTCTTGAAAGAGGCACTGCTGAAATACCTGGAGAGAGCAAGGAGGAGACTGTTTCTAGCCTAAATATGAAAAAATGAAGGGAAAGAAAACCCAGAAAACTAGATTTTAAAGTATTTTTTAGGAGCTGGAATAACCTCCATAGGAATCCAAACCCCTGAGTGTGCCTATTATGAATAACCCCAAACACGTTTGGGCTTGTTTCTGTTTCTTTGTTTTGACAGCAATACGATTATGACAGCAGCACTATCCGGAAGAAGATATTTCAAGAAGCACTGGTACAGATTACTTTGCCCACCATGCAGAAGACACTGGCTTCAACATGCAAACCAGTACGTTTCTGTGATTAAAAAACTCGATAATAGTAAAAGGCAGGGAAGCATGAACACCTTGGCAGTAATCCTCAACTCTATAAAGCTGTTTTTGCTTGGGGAGTCATGCAGATCAGCATTCTGCTCAGTCAAGCAAGGCGTAGATTTGGCAGTTTGTGGGCTGGGTGGATGAGAAGCATAAGGAAGATTTCAGGAAACAGGGAAACTGTATATACAGCACTTTTTTCTCAAAGGTAGTTTTCAGGCCTTTGTCCATTCCCATTTTGTTTCTTCTTTAGAGATCTGAAGTCCCCTCAAACTGGACTTCTCTTAACAATTATTACTGTAGGTTACAATCTTCTCCTTGTGTTTAGCAGCCCTACTGAAGGCTGAAATTCAGACTGAGAGGACACTTTCCTCTCCAGCAGCACCCTGAGGCACAGCTGTGACCATACACAGCCTGTGCTGATGATCTTCCTCAAAGCCAAACACCAAAGACAGGCCGTGCGCTTGCCTTCAGTGATTTCAAATGGAAGTAAATTGCGTCAACAATCAGGAAACAAACATACAGAGATGATCTCTGTTGCCCTTAGTCATATGGGTAGGTTAGTACTCAGCAAATGCGGCTACCAGAGTTTCACGGAGATGTTATCAGTGTGGCTGCGTCAGGGGCCAGCTGGAATGCTGTTCACCTTGCCTCAAAATAAATACTCTGTATCCTTCTCTGTCACTGGAGACATTCAAAACCCACCTGGATGTGTTCCTGTGCCACCTTCTCTAGGTGAACTCTTGACAGGCGGGTTGGACTACATGATCTCCTGAGGTCCTTTCCAGCCCCCATCAATCTGTTATTCCATGATTCTGTGATTCCTAAAGCCTAAGTGTATCCTCTTGCATTTTCACTCTCCCTTCTGGAAGAGGAGTGCCTTGAGCCACCCCAGCCTCTCTGCCCTTTCGTTTCTGTTGATGTTCATCAGTTCCCAGAGGCTGTAGGCTCTCACCCACCGTGTGCTGCACTCACTGATACTCTACAGCTTGTTGCAGTTTCAAAAACAAGTTTAAAAGCAAGTGTTTTGCCAAGTTATGCTTGTGAGTCTTTGAGTATGGATTATTAAAACTGAATGCTTTCAAAAATACAGTAAAAAGCCCTCTCTTCTGTAAGCCACTCTACTTTACTATTCCCCAAATATTGGTCTCTTGTAGAGTATCAGCAATGCTTTCAAAACACGGTGTCTACACACAGGGGCAAGTATTTAATCACCTGGAATATATGTAGAGAGGGTGGAGTCCTACGTCACGTCTCTGTCATACAGGATGGAGGAAGTGGTGGTGGTGCACACTTACCACAAGCCCTTTCTGCCTAATTTCCCACAAGCCTTCTGCATTTGGGCCTCTGCAGAAATAAGCAGTCAGCTCTGGAAGCAAAAGTGTGGCATAACTGACATGCCCAGTCAAGTCTTGACCTTATACTCGAAAACCTCCAGATGTTTGTATGTTGGCATCTCTTCTAGAAGTGAGCAGAGGTCACTTAATTTATTTTTTATAGACCACCAAGCAGCTGCTTAGTGATAATGACTCAATGACTGTAGTGGTAATAATTCTAGAAAGGCTGTTGTGTATAAATCTGTAAGCTAAAAATGTTACACACCTATTAGAAAAACAAAACCAAACCCTGGATCTCCTCCCATGTTCACCGTGGATTTGCCTCCTTGGGCAAACAGTGAGCAAGGCAGTTCCTCACCAGCTCTTTATTTCTGAATTGTTTGTTATAGTGCAGATGGCAATGATCTGTAGTGCTTTTAAGTGGCACTGTAGTGCAAGAGTACTGTTTAATAAATGCATAATAAATTGTGAACATACATGCTCCATCACTGCATGTGTTCAGCACTAGGTTGGATGGGGCCTTGAGCAACCTGTAGTAGGAGGTGTCCCTGCCCCTGGCAGGAGGGTTGGAACTAAATGTTCTTTAATGTCCCTTCCAACCCAAACCATTTTATGATTCTATAACAATTCGTTTAGTCATGGTGCAAATCATTCATCTCAAGAGCCAGCAAGGAGCATTGCAAGGCGTGCTAGATGGCATCTCCAAGGTGCTCTGTTGAAGGAGGACTCTCAGCATCTCTCATTGTTTTATCTCTGTTGTTCTGTGCCTGCGCAGGAGCTGCAGAAATACGAGCAGTTCATTTTTGCCGACTACACCAGTGTCATCCAAGTAGAGAATGTATACGAAGAGATTTTATATCAGATGCTGCTCGAAGAAGCCCTGAAAGGTAAGAACATTCTCGACGTGACAGTAAGAACATTTTGGTCATTGGCCACTGAGTTCTTGCTTCAGAGATTCCCAGTGTCCTACCCTCGCTGTTTCAGATCCAGGTCCCACTTTCTCCAGGACTGGTGGTTACGATGCTACAGTATTTTCATTTAGCTCCATAAAGATGTGTGGAAAGCCCTAAAATCTGACTTATTGGACAACTTCATTAAACCTGGGAAACTCGAAGTGATAGCTTGGCACAAGCCTATGCCTAATAGAATGTAATTATGCTGACTTTATTTTCTCTTGATTGCCTGGGCCAAGGAGTGAAATCATGCTCTTATTTGCAAAGACTTTGTGATAGCTAATGGTAGAAAAAAATAATTTTCCTAAACGAAATGTACTGCTGGATGTGGTTTCCAGTACATCACCAGTGCCAGTGCAGTACTCCCTGCAGATCTCTCTGCTTTTGTGTTAGACAATGAAACTATTTTTGATGGCGTATATAGACACATAAAATACTTGTACTGCCCTGGATCTGTCTGTCGCTCAGCACCACTGACAAGAGTCTGGCCCTATGCTCTTGACCCTCGCCCTTTAGCTATTGATCAACATTGATCAGATCCCCTCTCAGCCTTCTCTTCTCCAGCTCAACAGCCCCAGGGTTCTCAGTCTTTCCTTGACACAGAAATGCTCCAGTCCCCTCAGCATCTTCGTAGCCTCTGCTGGACTCTTTCCAGTAGTTCCCTGTCTCTCTTGAACTGGGGAGTGCAGAACTGGACACAATACTCCAGAGATTACCTCACCAGGGCAAAGTAGAGGGGGAGGAGAACCTCCCTCGACCTGCTGCTCACACTCTTCTTAATGCACCTCAGGAGACCATTGGCCTTCTTGGCTACAAGAGCACATTGCTGGCTTATGGTGAACTTCTTGTCCCTCAGCACTCTCAGGTCTTTCTCCACAGAGCTGCTTTCCAGCAGGTCAGCCCCTGACTTGTACTGGTGCGGGGAGCATGACCCTACACTTGCCCTTTCTTTAATTTCATGGGGTTCCCCTCTGCACAGCTCTGATTTTTTTCTATTACAGTGACACTTAGGTAAATATTGAAGTTCCATTATTCCGAACAGATAAACACACCTCACCCCTAAGAAATGTAAACTAAAAAGGCAAGTTGAAAATGAAAATCACTGTTGTCTGTAATATAAAAATGCATGACATTAGAAACTCAGGATAACGATGAACCTTCTTCAAGGTACCTCTATCAGTCTTTCCAAACAGTTTGATCTTTCTGTTTCCTTTAGTGATAAAAGAAGCTGCCATTATGAAGAAGCACAACCTCTTTGAAGATAACCTGAATTTGCCCTGTGAAAGCGTGTCCAGCTTAACAGACCTGAAGACCCCTTCAGGATCAGCCCAAACCACTCCTGCGAAGAAGCCCTCCACCACCCGAGCTGAGGCGTCAGACAGTGAGACTCAAAGTGATGAAACACTTGTCGTGACAGAAAAAGTTTCCTGGGAGAAGGATGCCGATGATAAAAAGTCACCAGACAAAGAGGCAGTCGCTTCTGTTCACCTGGCTGGGGATCAGGGAAGCAAAGGTGGAGATGTGGTCATTACAGACATTGCTGAAAACCAGGAGTCCTTTTTGGCTGCTCTTACGGAACAAGAGGTTGCAGAGGAGAAAAGTGCTTCGGAGAACAAAGACACAGTGAAAACAGAGTTTGTAGCGAACTCTGAGAAAGAGCCTAAGGTGCAACAAGAAGCTGTGGAGGAAAGAGTAGCTCCTGGGACTGAAACTGCAGTGAAAGATTTTGGAGACAGACCTCAAAAAGAACTTAAGGTACATGAAGAAGCAGTGGAGGAAGAGGTGACTTCTGAGAGTCAGGTGGCAATGGATGCTGCGTTTGTTGGTGGCACTGAGAAAGGAGGCAAAGCCCAGGAAGAAGTTGCTGAGATAAAGCTGACTTTCCTGTGTGATGAGGTAGCACAAGCAGAGATTTTAGGGAAGGCTGAGAAGAAAAGCGAAGTAGGAAAAGAAATTACAGAAGCATTATCTTGGAGTGAAAATATGGTAGGAACAGGGTTTGAAGAGGATAGTGAAAAAGAAATCAATGAGGAAGGAGTGAGTACTGAGGCAAGGGTTATTTCCCAGGATGAAAACACAGGCAAAGGAGGGTTTGGGGATAATCCCAAGAAAGAAAATCCAGAAGAAAAGAGTTATAAATGCCCTGATGATGTGAATGAGATAAGGAGTTTGCTGATGACAACAGTTGAGATACCAGCAGATACTCCAGCTGAGAAGGTAAATGAGATTTGTGAAGGTGAGATATTAAAGTTGCAGGAGCACAATGAAGGGAACAATGAGATGAGCAAAATGGCTGTGGCAGAAATTCAGCTGAGCCAGACGATGATGAATAAAGATGCAGCAGAATGCGTGGAGTTCAAGGCGGACCAACCATCTTCATCTAGTTCGGGGACGGATGGTGTGCATTTAGCAAATGTGTCCAAGGTGGCCTGCAGTACGGCGCAAGCCGAATGGCTGGTGGAGAGCTCAGATACGCCTCAGGAGGCAGAGGTGGAGACCAAGCAAAGCATTTGGTACATGGGTGCAGGAAGCTGCAAAAGTGAGAGATTGCAGCCAGAGAAACACGCTGAAAATATGTCCAAAGGCAAAAGATTAGATGGGGTGGAAGGAGGAGCAGGGAACAGCCACACTGTCCCCGTGGAGGTAGAGACTGAGAGCTTTTCTTGTAATCCTGCTGAAAACGCAGGCATGGTGCAAGTGCACAGTTTGGCTACAGAAAACCCAAGCACTGGACTGCTAGACATGCCAGTTTCTTTGGTGCTGGAGCAGGATGAGGTTAGCACCGGAGATACGGAGCCTAGTGGGGGAAAAGGGAAGCCAGAAGATGAATCATCTTCACACATGGAAATAAAAAGCACAGAAGTAAAATGTATTTTCACAGAAGAAAATGGAGAAGGTCATTACGCACAGCAAAACTCAGAAGAGTAAGAAGTGCTTTTCAGCCCAGCCCTGAGGATTTATTTCCCCCAGTAATCCCTGTTTAACTGAGAATATTTAATTGGGTCGGGGCTAGAGGAAATGGGCTTTGTTGTGGTATTAGCAGCTCTTGCCATTTCACCACGGATCCCTTCCTGAGTGATGGGTGGTGGGTTTCTTTTTAGTTAAAGCCCTCACTGTTTAAAACCAGGTTACTGTTGGGGAGTCTCATCTTCCACTTAAAATTTGCCAGCTTTCATGGCTGGAGACAAAAGCTCTGAAAATGTGACCATTGAATGCTTCAAAAGTAACTCACGCCCAACTAGGAAGCTATTTTAACAACCTAACTATTCTGAGGTGGTGTAGCAGGGGAGCAGCTCGTAATTTTTAAATGCATGGATTTGACAAGTACTGCTATGATCCTTAGGTAGCTGGTACATACATTACTATTCAAGGATGCTTTTAGTTTTGCATGCCATATACAGGAAATAAATACATCTTCTATTAGTTAAACAGAACCAAATAGTTAATTTAGTATGTTGCTCAAAAGTCACACTCTGCAAACTCTGCAAACTGATTACTTAATTATTTTAACATTTTGATGAATATTAAAGACAAGTAAGTGTTCTGATTCCCCCTCTCTCCCCCCCTCAGTTGCTATATTTAAAATGGGGAAAATATGTGAGCAAGTTTCTCAGTCCCACTCTGCACTTCTGGGTTATTTAGCCTTTAGGAGCACTTTACGGCTGTTTTATTTTGTTTTCTTCTATGGAAGGGAAAGATGAGAATGTTTACAATAACTATAACCATTAGTCAGCATCTTCCCATCATAAAATATATTCACTTTTAGCTGCCATTCCCATTCTTACTGAGTTACTCAGCTCTGCAGGCCTTTTTTAGGTGCCGAAATTACATAATAAATTGCAATAATTGTGAAGTATCATGATCATTGCATATAACTTCTAACACAGATGTTAACAAGCCGAAGTTTTGCACATGTGCTTAGTTCTTGGAGGGCAGAATCACATTTCAAAAGCAGTTATTGAAACAAGACCTGTTGCCTTCATAGCAGCCCTGTTACTGTCTGGATCACACCGTGATCTATGCACAGAGTTGCTTATATGCGTTGTTTGCATCCACTATTTGCAGTCTGTGCACAGAAACACTTGGAAATGTGAACCAGGATGTTAATAAATAGGGATTTAGAGTTTAAGACCTCCCTTTAGAGGTCAGCTAAGGCACCTTACAAATCTAGCCCAGTGTTTCAGTCTGTTTCTGAATAAATATAGTGCAGGACAACAAACATGAATGATAAATACAGTAAGAACTGTGGGATTTATGCCCCTAAAGACAAGGGAAGAAATAACAAAGTTCCAAGAGCATAATACTTGTTGGCTTTTAACTTCAACAAACTGTGCAAAGCCTATTACTTAATGCTATCAAAATATGCTAGAATACTAGCAGAGAACTGATACTAGAGGAGCAGGCAAATATTACTGCATGAGTGAGGAACATTGTTGAGTAACTGGACCAACTGCAACGTCATTGTTGTAAAATAAATGCAACTCCTATTTATTCCAGACGCTGTACTGTGGTATAGAAACATTAAGGTCACAGATGTTTTCTTTGAAAAAGTACTTTGACTCATTCCCTCTTTATATTTAATGCAAAAATACTAATTTGTAAACACACAAACCACTGACAGCCAATTTATTATTTTATTTCTTACAAATTATTAGTTATTTCACTGTCTATGACTCTGTTTTTGCAAATCATTAGCTTTTTCTAGCTGGTACTGAATGTTAAGTGACTTCAAATTTATAACGTGTGCTTTATGGTTAAGCAGCCGTGGGCTCTTTTAGCTGTGCTAAAATTAGAGGACATGATGGTTTTTTAATACGGTGTTCTGTACGAAAGAGGACTAGCAAGAGAGCGACTTTGAGGCTGCGGCTTCCTGAAGCTGTTTAGGGCTGATATGAATTAATTACATCTGTACAGAAAATATTTAGCATAGACATGCCCATCACCATCATTTCTGAGTTGTTCCCGTGGCAGGCTTTGATCTGGGTAATATTTTCCTGTGATATTACAGAATTGAGCTGTTGAATACAGATGCTTGGGATTATTTGTTTTCCACAAGCAGGATGGGCAAGAACAGGGAAGATTGAGCCTGTTCGTCGCCTTCATCTGCCCTTTAAATTGAAGCTCCCTGTGGCTTGGCGACTGATCTTTGCCTTTGTGGGTATTTTCTGCCCATGTGGGCGCTTACAAATGGGGGTGGCATTTTCCTGTCTTTAACCAGGCTTGGGAAGAGGCGACAGCGGTTTGGAGGTCAGCAACCTGCCTCGTTACGTTGGGCCACGGATCAGAAATGAGAATAAATCCACCCACTCAGCAATTTCTGTTTGGAATTTCCAACACTTGTGTGGAATTACTCTCTTTGTAAACCAGGGGCAAGCCCCTGCTGGGCGCCGGGAGGGCAGCCGGCCGGGGAGGGTTCCCGCCCATTCCGTTCCCCGGGGTTGGCGGTTTCCAGGGCACGGTGTGAGACACATCGCGTCGTGCTTGCGGCTGTGCGAACTCGCTTGTCGCGACAATAAAAGCAGCTCTGCTCTTCCCTTCCCTTCCCGGGGCCGGTGTCGTGTCTGTGTGCGACAGTTTAACCGGGGGGAGGGGGCGCCGCGGGGCACGCCGGGAGCTGCAGTCCCGCCGCGCTCCTTTTGTCCACGTCGCCCCGGCGCGCCCGCCGCCGTCACGCGGCGCCCGCGCGCGTCGTCGTCCCCCCCGGGTTTAGCGTTGCTATTGGCTGGCGGGGCGGCGCGCGGAGGGGGCGTACCCGGAAGCGCTGCGCGGCTGGNGGAGGGAGCGGCGGCGGCGGCGGCGGGTCGGGCCCTGTGCGGCCGGGGCTTTGCCGAGCCCAGCCCCCGCGGGGGCTTTGCCTCTCGCCCTGCTGTGCAGGGGGAGCTGCGCTGCCTCGGAGCGTGCGCTGGGCTCGGCGGCTGCGGGAGCGGCTGTCCTGTCCCTCCCTTTCCCCCCATGAGGACTCCAGGAGACGCGTGGCAGAGATCTGCCCTCAGTGTTTGGGGGTGTATGGCAGAGCCCGGCCGGGGCTCTTTGGGGCAGGCAGCCCCTCATCGCCTCTGCTGCCTGTGGGGTCAAAGCCTTCTGACATATGCTTGGGAGATCTAGCCTTGAAGATTGCAGCCAGTGGTTGCATGTCATTATGGATAAAAGTGAGCAAAGGTAAACCAAAGTCCATAGTCAGTTTGTCATCTTATGCCTCTGGAGCATGTGACTCTTTGGGAGTAATATAAAAGGTAAATATTTACATGTGTTCCTGCCTAATTCCTGTATGTGAGGTAAACTACTTGAGTCCTACATGTGAGAAGCTGATTCTCTGTTAGTATAGCTTTTAACTGAAGGCTAAAGGTTACGGTATAGGTGGCAATGTATTGCACTGCATGCAGTAGCAGTTTTTCAGGCAAATATATAATCAAACATATCATGATCTTAGTATGTTACTGGGGCAGTTTCATCATTACCCCCTTCCCATCTACCGGTCAGTTGTGCAGAATAACAATGCAAAAAGTCCACTGGAGAAACACTAGATGCTTTCATGGGTATCGATCATTAGATTTAAGTTGATATTTACCTGTGGTGATGTTCACAGCTGCTGGGGTTCTCCAACTTGACATCTCAGGGTACTTTGTGTAGATAGTGTTTTCTGTGTTTTGCTCGTGTGACTATATGAGGCGTTTGAATTCCATTCACCAATCGGTTATAAAACTTCTGCACTCAAAATTTGCGCTCACTGTATCGTCTGATTCCCCACGGTTGATATCTGGGGGCACCACGCTGGGTCTTTTCCAAACAGCGGCGGGTTATCTGTGTATTTATTTAATGACAAGGTCATGTCAGTCACAGAAATTGTTTTAGAAAACACCCTGTAAATCTAAGTTGCATGTAGAGAAAGAAAAGTTTGAGGCAGCTTTCTGTATGGTTGTGTGCTTAGTTCAGCTGGACGTGGCACTTGTGTACCAAGCCCTAAGGGTTTGTCTGCTGTTGCGGATCCCAGAGCTGCACGCGGGATGTGGGCTGTGAAGTACCTTCAGGAAAGCATCACACTCTGCTGTTATGATCACTTAATGCATTTCATGAGTTAAAGCTACTTCTCCAGTTTTCAAGTCATTAAACTAAATCAGATATTTAGAATATAGCTGATGTTCTTGTCTCTCTTGCATTTGGTCTTACCAGCAAAGATTGTGTTGATGGCAGCTTAGAAATTAGCACACTCTTTTGTCTTGCAGGTCTCCTCAGTAAAGTGGTTCAGAACAACTCGGAGTAGTGCTGCCTCTCAAAAAAACCCACAACCCAGTGCTTTTTTATGTAGCAGCATTTCTCACCTTGACTGCTTTTCAAACGTGTAAAATAAATGTATCAACAAAGATTGTCTTTAGTATTTGCCTGCCAAGATTTTTAATGCAAGGAAGAGGTGCACCTTATAAATGATGGGCCTTTTTTGAATCACAAACAGGAGTTTATGCTGTGTCAGTTGGTTTTAGTATTGGTGATTACATACAGAACATAATTCTTTTTTACTGATTTTTGCTGAGCGCGGAATGTGTCCTGTCTCCAGCTTTAATGTGTTGGTGAAGTCTACAGCTATTTAAGGGGAAGCACAGGAGGTTGGGAGAGATCCTCAGATACTTCATATTGGGCAAAGAAATAGTCTCTACAGTGGACAAAAGTAGCTGAATTAGAAAAAAATACTATGTTGTATTTCATTGACTTGAGGGGAGTACGTTAGTAGATGACCTGTTACTGATATTCGAGTATTAAAGTGCAACACATCTTGTAGTTCCAAGCTGATGTGTGAGGCAGGCCACTAATGCTTTTTGTTCTTATCTTATTTAGAAACCAAGTGCTTGAGATGTTTGACCATGCTTATAGCAACTACATGGTAAGTAAAATGCTTGTTGGTTTGGGGTTTTTTGGAGTTGTTATTGCTGACCTGGGAGAGAAAGAGACCTACAGTACATTACGTTATAGAGAAATAGCAGAGAGGCAGGGGCAAAACCAAAGCAAAAATAAGTAAGAGCACCTGTACAGCATTTAAAAAGCAACATACAGATGTCACTTTTAGAAGGGACAGCGCCAGGAAGGTTATGACAGATTTCGGAATGGTAGTTAGGAAGTGCTAGTGATAACTGTTAATCTGTACCTCACTTCACTCAAACCAGTTTGTCTCACATCAAACTATGAACAGGTTTTGTCAGTATTTAGTACAGTATTTGGTTTGAAGTTTCCAGACTCCTAAAAATACTAGGAAAAGGAAGCTCAAGAAGAGCTGTCTGTAGTTGTCAGATTTTGGAGAATACAAATTGGTCTTCTTTTGTGGGTAATAGTGATATGCAATATTTCTTCAGTGGTACAATATGTTAGATGCAGTTTGGTGGTTCTTTTACCAACGAACAAAGTAGAACAGGAAGGGGATCTGGTGTTATGTCTACTCATTATAGCCTTTTCTGAGTATGTGACTGTCACATGACAGTGAGCCACACTTGTTTGCTAGGGTTGCTTTTAGTGTGACTTGTGTGATTTTTCTGTGCAGATGTCTTCATAATTTGAATGTGTGAGCCACCTTGATCCACCTTGAAATACATTAGCCTAGTTTAGGGACATGGTTTAGTGATGACCTGGCAGTGCGGGGTTAACAGTTGGGACTCAATGATCTTAAAGGTCTCTTCCAACCCAAATGATTCTGTCATTCTGTATGTTTAAAGAATTACTTAGTGTGGACTGTCCTGAAGAACTAATTCTTTCAAATATACTAAACTGTAAATGTGAATTAAGATAAATATAAAAGCGACATTCTTGCTGAGGTTATGTTAACAGGGTGCTTTGGGGTTTTTTGTACATACTTTGTGGATGTTGCAGAATCCCCTTCTCTTTTAAGTTGTCCTAGTTCCTGCAGGACAAACAACTGTCTCTTGATAGTATCTTGCTACATGTCCCAGTTTTTGTATTATGGTTTAACGTTTTAATATGTAATACAAGGTTAAAAGCTTGTGAGTTACAAGTTACAGAACTCCAGACTGCATAGAAAGCCAAGCAAGAATATTTTCAAAGTGGGTGTAGATTTTCTTGCTCCCAGTACCTCTTGCTTTTGGCACTGTAGCAGTTTAACAAACATCGGACTTTTGGGTGATAATTTGTTACGTGGGACCTGGGTCCCTAAAAACCACTTAGCTTGAGTTTCCCATGGCATTCTGAAGTAGAAAGTATTAGTTATTTGGCAGAATTGGATGAAATGTTCTGTGCCTGTAGAAAGGATCTGTGCTACTACTGTTCATGGTGTGATAAATTGGAAACTGGTAGGTGCCTTGCTACATCTGAAGCGAGAAGATTCCGGTGAAAGAAAAGAAAAGAATTACTTCAGCGATCCTGGAAACTTTGAAGCCAAAAGGATATTTACTTGCCACGTATGCTGGAACACTGAACAAACAGAGAAACAGGACTTGTTTGTTCAGAGCTGAAGAAAAGATTACAGTACCTGGCTTGATTGTGACAGCAAGAGAATTAAGGATTTTGCGGCAGCTTTTGAAACAGCCAGCTGAAAAGTTTGGCTTTTCTATTTTTATTAATATGTGAATTCAGAAGACCGAAAATTCATGTTTGCATGCAAGGGGAAAACCCTTGAGGGTTGGGGTTTTTTTCAGTTGTTAACAGGAGCTTTAAATAAAAACCTGCTGTTTTCTTTCGGTCCTTCAACAGTATTTGTAATCATCAGGGTTTTTTTTCTTCTTGACTATCAGAAGGAATATGTGGAAGTGTCAATCACTTGAGGCCAGTAGGTGTTTCTTGATTTCCAGCACTGGTAGCAATGCGTCTTTTTTGTTATTCAAGTACTGTGCTGTCCTGAATTTACAGTCCATACATGAGCTCTGTTTGTATAAAATTTTTCCAGGAGTGTGTTTATTGTCAGGTTTGTGCCGTGTTTTATATTTCCTGGGTCTTGCCACCTTCCTTTGAGGTTACCCTAAAGGGGAGAAGTTACAAGTTGGGAAACCGCTTGACCCAGAAGCCCTTCCTGCTATAGACAGAGAATGAGTGAACTTTTATTTTTCCAACTGCTTCTAGTTCCTTATAGCTTTGAAAGACGAATAGTCCATTTTCTCCAGAATTTTTATCACTTTTTTTCTCCAGAATTTAAGCCAGGGAACTTAGTTTTGACATTGCTTTTGTGAAGTACTTCTTTAGCCTATTTTTCTGAATACTTTGTGCAGATATTCAGAAACATCTGAGCCATATTCAAATTATCTAGATCCTGGCTTTTGTAGTTGAATTTGAGGAGAACAAAGTCGTGCAAAGACCAAAACACTTGGTAGGGTGGTAGACAGGGAAACAAACCGTCAGTTTCAAAAGGAGTTACTGTAAGAGCTGTTTATTTATAGAAGAATGTTCCTTCTTTTCCTCTCTATTTCATGTTTGAATATAGATTATTTTTGTACCATATATTTGGAAAGACTTTGAATGTGTTTACTGCAGTTCCAGTGCAGTCACTGAACTTTTTTTATCGTACTGCTTATTAGTTCCCTACTAAGAGTAAAATTGGAGAGCACAGTCCGGCAACCATTTTCCTGATGAAATCAAGAGAAGCTCCATCCCAAACCATTTGTTTTGGGTTCTAATAGAGAGGCAGTTCCAGGTGTGTTTGAAATTAGACAGATTTGAGATTGATGTTTATTAATGACAGCTGCCACTCTGAAAGTTTTTCAGTATACACCTCCTGTTGCCAAATGCTGAATTTCAAATCTCTGTTTTGTTTGATATCCTATTTTGGTGACGGTTTAAACCTACAAAACTTGCATTGACTTGAGATGGAATAGTAACAGGCGTTTTATTCAGCGTGCCTGACTTAGGCAACGATGCCACTCCTGTTATTTCTGCCTGGCTGATGTGTAATAATATTACAATACAGCTCGTTTTGCAGAGGGCTTTTGTAGAAATATGGAAAGTAACCATTGCTTTTCTAAAAGAATCTAGCAATGTGTCTCTTTAAAAAAAAAAAAAGTTTTATTTGTGAAAGGTTCAGTCTTGTTAAGCTTTTCTTTGGTGAATGTTATCTTTTGTTATACCTTGTGTAGTGATTTACGAATCAATTATTTTACCTTGTAAGAGAGTTCTCTTATCTGCCACTGATTGTGAACCTAAGTCACTCACTTTCATTTGGAAATGTTTCCAAAGTGACTTTAAAGTCTAATTCCCACTAATTTCACCATGAAATAACAGCCACTTGATACTACCTGCATTAGTTTGAAGCTTTAAACTCATCTTGGAGGTGATAACTTCTAAGAACCATTATAGAAAGTGTCCGATGCACCTTGTCACGGAAAGCACGCAATTAACCGTTGACATTAATTGCTGTTTGTTTGGTTTTTTTGGATGTGCCACTGGTTGCTCCAGATTTCTCTGGGAGATAAGAAAGAAAGAGGTCTTGTTCTTCTGCTCTCCGTTTAATCATTTCCAGCCAGCCAGATGGAAGGCAGCTCAGTAGAAAAGGACCTGTGTGTTCTGGTGGACGCAAGTTGACCACAAGCCAGCAATGTTGCCCTGTGGCAAAGGCAGCTGATGGTGTCCTGGGCTTCATTAGGCAGAACATTGGCCCGCAGGTTGAGAGAGATGGTCCTTCTCCACTCAGCACTGGTGAGGCTGCATCTGGAGTGCTGTGTTCAGTTCTGGGCTCCCCAGTACAAGAGAGGTACAGGCATCCTGGACAGAACCCAATGAAGATGATGAAGAGACTACAGCATCTCCTGTGGGGAAAGGCTGAGTCAGCCGGGACTGTTCAACCTGGAAAAAAGAAGGCTCAGGGGTATCTTATCAATGTAGATAGATACATGGACGGAGTCTGTAGAGAAAACTGAGTCAGGCTTTTCTCAGTGGTGCTCAGTGACAGGAGCAGAGACAATGGGCATGAACTGGAAAACAGGAGTTTCCCTCTGAACATCAGGAAACACATTTTTTACTGTGAAGGTGAGCGAGTGCTGGCACAGGTTGCCTAAACAGATTGTGTTGTCTCCTTCCTTGAAAATATTCCAAAGGCATCAAGACACAGTACTGGGGAACTGGGTCTAGGTAACCTTGCTTAAGCAGAGGAGTTCAACAAGATGACCTCCAGAGGTTCTTTCTCACCTCAAAGACTCTGTGATTATCATGCAGTTTTTCTGAAATACGGCATAATTGGCCTTCCTTTTAATGGGCTCTGAAGAGTTGATGAAATGACTGTGACATTGTAACTTACTCCCTGGTTTTGTCTCCCAACAGGAACATGCATATCCGGCTGACGAGCTCATGCCTTTAACTTGTCGCGGACGAGTACGGGGTCAGGAACCAAGTCGAGGGGATGTGGATGATGCCTTGGGAAAGTTAGTGTTTGAAATAGTTACCGTCTCATGTAAACATCTAGGAATCTTAGTACAAGTTGTAGCCCATAAGATGTGTTTGTTCAGTTGTCGTGTCCAAGAACTTACATTTGTAAGAAATGCTTGTATTTGTTACCTCTTCCCATGATGTGAAGTGGTGTGAAATTGTGCCTCAATCAGAAAAAAAGAGAATTGACCAGTGAACGAGATCCAAAGATAGTTTTATTTGAATCAATCTTCAAGTATTTTCCACAGGAAAGCCTTTAAATGTGAGCTGACATTTAGGGTATTAGTAAATTTGACTCCTAAGTAGAGGTTATAAAGGTTAAATATCAGCTGCGCAGAACAGTAAACTGTTACCCGCTATACTGGCCTTAGAAGTGATATTTGAAATGTTGGGGTTTTTTTAGTAGAAAGGTCTCTGAAAACATAGTCAAATGACTATCATGTGTGGGGTAGCCAGAGATCTTTGACGGAGTATGAAACATTATTTCAGACATCAAAATCCTTCACATTTTTTCCTTTCAGATAGCTTATAATACAAAGTGCTGGTCCTTTGGGCAGCAATGGGCATTTAAGGACTGTTTTTCTCCGTGTTAAATTGAATTATGTTAAATGAAAATCAAAGTTGAATTGCTCTAAATGTGTCAGTAACTGATTCTGTCATTTTCTATGTGTTTACAGTTTATGTTTATGGAGCAAATACGTAATAGTAAATAGCCAAAGCTGTTTTTTTCATTAGGTATCGCTGCTGAGCATCTAGAAATAAACGCTTCATTTGCTTTCAAGAAGTTTGAAAGCTTTGCATTAAATAAAATTACTTTTATAATCATGGCTTGTTTCAGTCAGCTCCTATTCTGGTCACTAATAAAGGGAAGAAGCTTTGCAGGGTGTTTTGATATTAAACTTACTGTGTACAGCTAATTTTTCAGTGGCTAGAGATCTGCGAGAATTTAGTTTCTTGCTGGTTATTATTAATGATTTAATTCCTACAAATACAAGACTGTAGTAAATCTGTTGTAAATTTTGTTTCATAGGTTTTCACTGACCTTGATTGATACTTTGGACACTCTTGTGGTAAGTGTAATCTATTGGTAAACTTTGATAAAACAAAGATACTGATACTCACGCTTGTTTTAATTTCTGTTTTGTTAAATTATACATTAAAAAAATACTTATTTTTCTTCACTTTTGATCTCTGGCCATTGCTTTGAAGTGGCAATTGCTTGTGAGAACTTCCAGGTGCTGCAGTGGTGTTTGGAGTTTGTTGCAAGGAGAAAACTTGAGCAGTTCCTTTGCATTTCATTGACGCTTTCTTACCTTACTTTTCTTGGGCTCTAATTTAACAAACATATATGTGAGTTTGCTTCCTATTGCAATCTAAAGCAACATGCTGACTTCTAGATGAACACCTCTTAATGCCCACTAGTATATTTATGGTTTTAAATTGTATGTACACATTCCGTGGATGAAATTTCATGCCCTGAAATACGTGATAAAAGTATACTTAAATATATTTTAAGAGTATACTTAAAGACGTGTTAAGAAATTGCAACCCTGGACACGTTTGCCAGGAAACATGACCAAACTTATGTTCTATCTCTTACTAGAAGATTCCAATCGTTGATAAATCATTTTTCGTTAGATTTCAGACTTTTTATGATTTGCTGTGAGATGACCCTTGGCTCTTCTAAATTGGCACCACAAACATTTAAAGTGTGGAGCCTGGAACTCCCAGCCTCTACCAGAGAGTCAAATGGATTATTGTGGTTTATCTATTGTTTCCTTGTCTTAGAGCAGGATTAACACTTGTGGAATTTAAAGACAGTAATGAATTGCATAAGTCAAAAAGATTCTTAAGGATCGATTGAAATAAAAGTCAGTGAAGAAAGGCTGAGAGATTTGGGGTTGTTCAGCATGGAGAAGAGAAGGCTCTGGGGAGACCTTACTGTGGCTTTCAATACTTAGAGGGGGTCTACAAAAAAGATTGAGACAATGTTTTTAGCAGAGCTTGTTGTGACGGGACAAGGGGCGATGGTTTAAACTGAAAGAGGGAGATTTTGACTAGAGAGATGGAAGAAATTTTTGACAGTGGGAGTGGTGAGACCCTGGCCCAGATTGCCCAGAGATGTGATTGCTGCCCCATCCCTGGAACCATTGCAGGTGAGGTTGGCCGGGGCTCTGAGCAACCTGCTCTAGTTGCAGATATCCCTGCTCCCTGAAGGGGGATTGGACTACATGACCTTGAAAGGTCCCTTCCCACTCAAACCATTGTATGAAATGCCTGAGCTGTTCTTCAGGCACAAGGAGAAACCTGTTGGGAGGAGGAGCGCTGCCAGGACAATTCACCAAACTTAGGCTGTGGCTCCTTCACTCATGTCTAGGAGGATTCTGTGGTATCAGAGACATGGGGGCAGGGCAGTCCTCACGCTCTCTGCCAGCACAGCCTGCAGCTCGCTGAGTCCTGTTGCATGACACTGATTCTGTGTGAGCGGGGTGAGAACAAATGGATAAATCCTGGGGTAATAGTTTGGGTACACTCTCGGTGACTTTGTTCTTTGCATACAGCTTTTGTTCCTTCATGTATCTCATGAGAAGAGCGATAATACTAATGTCTGTTTGCACTGTATCAGAGTCTGCTCCTGCCAGACCAGAATGTCAGTCTAAGGCATGTTAAATGCTTTTTGGTTTTAATTCATTGCACTTGTTCTTCTACACCTGAGTGTGACTGTATTAAGTTTGTTGAAACCTCAATGCTTGGTTCCGTTTGTATTCCAGGTGTTAAATAAAACCAAAGAGTTTGAAGAGGCTGTAAAAAAAGTCATAAAGGATGTTAATCTGGATAACGACATAGTTGTATCTGTCTTTGAAACCAACATAAGAGTCCTTGGGTGAGTAGCTTCATGTTTTCTAAGCTCCTAAAATGTGGTGTTTGTTTTTGTGGCTGTGTTTATTTTAGCTAAATGTCCTTATGCCTTAACCTATTTCACTTCCTTTAAAGCAGCTGTGCCTTTGTCAGTTTGCATAGCTTGGCACCTGCCCTGAGCAAGGTTTAAAATGCCAGGCAGGAATCGATGCAGGGCTACTGAATCAAGTTGACCCCGATTGAACTGCTGCAGGCATAGCTTTTTTGATTAAAAAACCCCAACCCAACTTTGCCTGCTGAGGTAGCACTGTTTATTTGTAATGAAAACAGTCTTACGGATTGCAGTGTTAAGTACTTGATGTAATGGATAGAACATTTCCGTATTAGTGTTATAGAATACTTTGGGCTGGAGAGGACCTCTAAAGGTCTCTAGTCCAACTTGCTGTTCAAGGCAGGAGCAGAGTAGGGTAGATTTAAGCCATTATTGAGCATCTCTGTGCTGAGGAAAGGCTGAGAGCCCTGGAGGGCTGTTTAGTCTGGAGAAGACCAGCCTGAGAGGAGATCTGATCAACAGCTAGAGAGCCCATGGAGGGCAAGAGGATGGGACCATACTCTTTTCAGAAGTGCCCAGCACAGGACAAGGGGCAATAGGCTCAAACTGGAACCAAGGAGGTTCCATCTGAACAAGAGGAGAAACTTCTTTGATGTGTGGTTGCCAGAACCTGGCCCAGGCTGCCTGTTGTGGAGTCGCCTTCTCTAGAGAGATTCCAAACCTGCCTGGACAATGCAATCCTGGGCCCCCTACTCTGGGTGATGCTTCTGGAGCAGGGGGGTTGGATGAGATGATCTCCGGAGGCCTTTTCCAACCCCCACCATGCTGGGATTCTGTCATTATATGCAGTTTTAGAAGTGTTGCGGTTTATTCTTGACTATATTGATGAGTCAACAATTCCTCTGCAGTTTAGGGCTGAATCCTAAACAACAAGAATTGCTTCCAAAATTCTGGCAGACGATGTTGATTATAAACTAGGAGTTGTGTCTACTGAGCACTTCTGAAAATTAGGACTGTGTATCTAGCACAGTTATGTACATAGTCATCTAAATTGTAGACACTTCCGCATTGCTGCTCCAATGAATATACCTTTTGAGATGTGGATATTTTTTCTTGTGTTTAGAGGTCTCCTCGGTGGGCATTCAGTGGCAATTATGCTGAAAGAAAAAGGTGAATATATGCAGTGGTACAATGGTGAACTTCTGCACATGGCGAAGGAACTAGGCTACAAGCTTTTACCTGCTTTTAATACCACTAGTGGTCTCCCTTATCCAAGAGTAAGTCCTCTGGTTTCTGCAATTCAGGGTTACTTCTGTGAGCAAAATTTGTGTTGCTTTGTTTTGATCTCTGTTTCTAACATCACTCGTATGTTTAGTAAATGTACAGAAAATCAAAAGCTGATTTGTAATACATGCCACCTAGTGTTTTAAAACACAGCTTTAGGCTCTCTGAATCCCTACATTTCCAACTCTCAAAATTCTGATATACATTGTTGTGAGTAAATAGTAACAGCAGAAATCTTGTTTAACCACTGTCTGCTGTTTTCTGGCTCCCTGCTAGTAGCTGAGGAGAGTAATTTTTATTTTGCACATATGTCTCACTAAGTGAAAGAGCAACTTGCAAGCACTTGTGAACTTAGCACAAAACTCATTAGTGCTCATGGTTTACATCCACGTTTTTAAGAGGGCAAAGGTAGCTGTAATCTAAAAATACTGACTTAATGTAAAAACTTTCGTCCTATTCAAATGAGATGGTGCATACTCTTTGAATTACAAACTTCCCGTGTGTATCATCCATGGAGGTTGCAAAATGTGACTTTGATTGGAACCTTTACAGTAAATCAAAAATATAGGCCCAGAAAATCAGCATTTTTCTCATGAAAATGTTTCAAAGAAAATAATAATTCAAAATGTTTTGAGTTCTTGAATTGTCATCTTCTGCTGCCCTCTCCAGAATGCAGAGTTCCGTCGTGCCCACAACAAAAGTGGGTCCATCCATCAGGTATTCCCTGGAGCCAGGACTAGCAGGATTTACAAAACTTTCCATGAGCACTTGTGATGTTCTGTGTTTCTGGTTTGCTGGTAAAATTGTTAGATTTTTCAGGGTGCTCTTCTTTTATTCACATGTCCAGTGAACCAGACAACAGGTATTTGGGCCAGTCCTTGTTTTGGAGAACTGAGTAATTCAGGTACTTGTGGGTAACTTGATGTGCATGTTTGAGTTGACAGTACGTGGTAAAGCAAAGCAAAACTGAAGAGGGCCGTGTGATCTCATTTCTTGCCTTCAGAAAAAAAATAGATAATATAATTGCTCTAGAGACGCATCACAGGAATGTTAATTCTTCAGCTAGTAAAAATCGAGATAACAATCTCTACTTTTCTCTAGGTTAACTTAAAATTTGGTGTAAGACATCCAGAAGCACGAACAGGAACAGAAACTGATACCTGTACAGCTTGTGCAGGTACCTTGATCCTTGAGTTTGCAGCTTTAAGCCGATTCACAGGAACATCTATATTTGAGGTTTGCTTTCCATGATATATATATATATATTTTTTTTAGTTAGGTTTTCATTAATGTTCTGTTACATGTGTGTAATTTTGGTAAAACAATTTTGAGTTCATGAAATGGCTGTGTATCTTAGCTGCTCCGCACAAAAAATCGGCGTGTGTTCAGATTTGTTGTGTTTGTGGGCTTTTTTTCTAAGTTTCAATTTGTTTTTTAAAAAAATACAGGAAATAATTTTGTTCGAATATAATTACAGTAATACAGAAGTAAACAAGTAAATATACTGAAGAGTAGCTAAAGGATAATTCTTATTTTTTGAGGTGGAGGGATAAGGACTAGTAAGAAGAAAAGTGAGATACTCGATCCTTAAATTATTACCTTCAAGTTAATTTTGTGTATATAAAGAATGTATATAACTTGTATATTAATAGACAGGAGTTGCTGCTCCACCTTGAGCGTGGTATGAAACACCTTATTAATTCCTAGCATCTTAATTTCAATAGACACAAGAGTAACAGTCTTTATCTGTGTTTCTTCATTTTCCTTTAATGAGCGTTTTTTGTTGTTGCAGGAATATGCACGGAAAGCTCTTGATTTTATTTGGGAAAAGAGACAGCGTAGCAGCAATTTAGTGGGTGTTACTATTAATATTCATACTGGAGACTGGGTCCGCAAAGGTGAGTAGTATTCGGACTCTGAATCAGTGACCACAAGTGGTTTCAGGCAAGATAAAAGTCTTGATACCCCCTTTCCCCACTTACCTAGGCTATTTAAAAATATTAATGGGATAGGCAAGTGGAGTTACATAATTTCTGTACTGAAAAAGGCTGCCACAATAAAATCTGGAAAGGCTGGAGAGGGGAACCTCATGAAGCTCAGCAAGAGCAAGTGTAGGGCCCTGCACCTGAGGAGGAATAACCAGTACAGGGGAGGGACTGACCTGCTGTAAAGCAGCTCTGCGGAGGAGGACCTGAGAGTGCTCACCATGAGCCAGCAACGTGCTCTTGTAGCCAAGAAGGCCAATGGTGTCCTGGGATGCATATAGAAGAGTGTGAGTAGCTTGTCAAGGGAGGTTCTCCTCCCTCTCTACTCTGCCCTGGTCAGGCTGCCTTTGGAGTGTTGTATCCAGTTCTGAGCTCCCCAGTTTGAGAGAGACAAGGAACTACCAGAGAGAGTCCATTGGAGGCTGCAAAGATGCATCTCTGTGCTGAGGAAAGGCTGAGAGCCCTGGGCTGTTTAGTCTGGAGAAAAGAAGGCTGAGAGGGAATCTGATCAATGCTGAGAAGGAGCTAAAAGGGTCCCTGGCGATCAAGGCAATGGGGCCAGACTCTTTGTCAGTGGTGCCCAGTGACAGGACAAAGGGCAACAGATACAAACTGGAACCCAGGAGGTTCCTTCTGAACAAGAAGGAAAATTTTGCTGTGAGGGTGTCGAAGCCTGGCCCAGGCTGCCCAGAGAGGTTGTGGAGTCTCCTTCTCTAGAGAGATTCCAAACCCGCCTGGACCATGTGATCCTGGGCCCCCTGCTCTGGGTGACCCTGCTGGAGCAGGGGGGTTGCATGAGATGATCTCCAGGGGTCCCTTCCAACCCCCACCATGCTGGGATTCTGTGAAGCTGTGCTTTGCTCCGGGAGTGTGTTTTGTTAGAGAAACTGGGTTTATTCATTGCAAAGAAAACATCGTCTTATTCATTTTCAGACTAAGAGGGGAATGCCTTGGGATACATTTTCAGAGATTGGTTCGTTATGGCAAACAACAGAAATATTTTTACGTGAGAAAAGTGATACAATTGGCTTCAATGCACGTCAGTTTGTTACATGCACTGTTACTGCAAAACCCTTAGCATAAACACACAGTGTTGTTTCTCTCCATCCACCTGTGCCTTAATTCTAGTGACTGGAGGCTTTTGATTTTATGAAATGAGCCTTTAAAATAAAAATGAAACCAAGAGGAAGTAGCCATATACCTGCTTAATGTAAACCCGCCTTTTCATTCTCTGCTATTCCTAGATAGCGGAGTTGGAGCAGGAATAGATTCATATTATGAATATTTATTAAAAGCCTACGTCTTGCTGGGAGATGACAGTTTCCTGGAAAGATTTAACACGGTGAGTTAACACCTTGCTCAAGTTTGTGCCTTCTGTCAGAACAGTAAGATTAATTGTGTTGTCAATCAGCTGTTAACTTGAGGAGTGTATAAGGAGACCCTTAGCAGAATTTCTCTGACTTCCGATGTGTTGAGTGCCAGCTCTTTTTACTGTGAGTTTTTGCTGATCTTGGGTGAATTGTCACCTGCGCAGCAATTTTAATGCCATCCAGTGAAAATCAGAATCTTCTGGACCTTTTTCTGTGTTTCCAGTACAGGAGAAGCTATAGTTTAATATCACTTTAAAGAGTGTAATATTGCAAATGTTTATCTACAACAATGTAAGGGCCTCTTGTCCCAAGCCATTGTCCAATTTCCTTCTGTCATGGAGCAACAAAAAAGATCTGAAAATCAAAGTCTGAATCTCACAGTGCACTTGCAGATCCTAAGGCCCGGTGTGCATCCTGTACATATAGGACTGGAAGTCAGCAAGTTGACAGATGGGGTTTAAAGTTCTTCTGAGCCACCAAGTCCACCTGCTTTGTTGGTTCTTAATCCTCCTTTTCCCTTTCTCGTGAGATGCATTTACTTGAAAATTCTCCTCTTTGGAGAAAGCAATTTCATCTTTCCTTAGTGTGTACTTAAAGGTTCAGCTGAAACAAATGTGCCTTAACTGTGGTAGTTACTTGTTTATCACATCACTGCTGGATACGCTCTTGTGTATGTGTGTGACTTGGAAAATGTGATGTTTATTGCACGTGTAATCATGGGGAGTCTTTCAGTGTGTACTACACTTCTTTTTAGTTTGCAAAACTAGAAACTACTGTGCGTGCACCAACGTGATAATGATTGGGAGTGGAGTACTAGTTCTTCCACAGAAATAAATGTTGTAAAATGTGTTGATAATACAAGCTCATGATTTTTCTGGTGTTTCTCAGCACTACGATGCCATAATGAGGTACATTAGCCAACCACCTCTTCTTCTTGATGTTCATATTCATAAACCAATGCTAAATGCTCGGACCTGGATGGATTCTTTGCTAGCGTTCTTCCCTGGATTGCAGGTAAAGTTTAAAACCCATGTGCAGATGACTTCAGTAACAAGTAAACAGTTACAAATACTGGATATATAATTCACAAGTCAAGTTTAGTAATCTGATTTTCAGAAATGAGGATTTCTCCACTCTTGTCACTTCAGTGCTATGATGTTAACCTGCATTTCTGGCCATATTGAGTACCAAAAAATATGTCCATGTGTTTTGCTTCCTTCAGTCCTAGTTGTGAAAACACTCAAATTAAACTGCTTGTTTAGTAGTCTAGCAACAATTTTTTTTATTTTGTGTGCCACTTACGTGTTCGAGACAAACTAAATCACATTTCTACCACAGTTCTCTGTAAATTATAGAGATCCTTAATGAGCTCACCAATTTTATCAGGAGTGATTTTTTTTTCTTACAAAATATCTATGACTTACCCTGAAAGGGGTAATATTTACTGTATGTATCTGATGGAAATGTAGAAATTGGTTTGTAGCTTTATATGAATATAGTGGTCATGCCTTACTTTGAGTATCATTCCTGTGTGTGGCCATTTAATGTTATTTTTTTATTTATTTTAGGTGCTGAAGGGTGATATTAGACCTGCTATTGAAACTCATGAGATGCTGTATCAGGTTATAAAAAAGCATAACTTTCTTCCAGAGGTAAGGTAGTAAATTTTTGATTGTGTAAACTGATTCTTACCTCAATTTGAACAGTCCCAGATATCCATTTGAAAAAATAGTAGGTATATGTGTTATTAAAACCAAAGGCTTATTTCCCCAGCATTCTTACGTGGTTTACACTTCTGCATGTGTGACAACTGTGCTTTGGTTATGAAGTATCTTTCCTTCACTTGTGATGTAATTAACACAGAAATAGGAAGCTGCTGCTATTAGCAATTGCTTGGGCTTTTATATTTCAGCCTTGCAAATTGCCCCGACTCATTTCAGTATGCAAAACTTGTCTAAGCACACGTAGTAGTAGCTGCTTAGTAGTAGAATTAATGGTAAAGATCAGTCACCTTAACCCAAGGAGCGAAACTAAAGACTAAGCTGTTCTGAGAGCACGTTCTGAAACATTGCATAATGTCCTTGAAAGTAGGTACATAAATTTATCCGTAGATACTGCAAGTGCAGTCTCTGAGGAAGTTAATTCTGCACAGGAAAGCTGATTTACCTGCTGAAGCGTGTGTCCTTTTTCTGTGATGACCCAGGATATACGAAAAAGCTTCTGACTCCAGTTTTAACTTTGACTTTCCTCTGGTGTAAGCTTATTTCTGTTAGAGAACATTTGAATTAACATTGCATTCACCTGCTGTGGATATTGAGACCCAAGACTGCTCTCTAAGTAATAGAGTGATTTTTATTTTTTTTGAGTGCTTTTAAAACGGTACGGTTTGGCTTCACAGGGCTTTTTTGGGTGTTTTTTGGGGGGGCTTTGTACTTATGAAGGAAAAGTTAAGAGATCATTTAGCTGTTGTTAAGCCAATATGGTATCCCAGGGGTTAGTTTAGACCCTGGCATGAACTAATAGTGAAGATAAAAAGAAATGAAGAGAAGGAAATATTGAAGATAAAAAGCCACAGAAGTGGCTTTTGCCAGTGCATAATGAGAGCAAATATATAGACTAGGAAATTTTTAGATAACTGACTTCTAGTCTTTGGTATTTCTTACATTAGAAACAGCTGCTTACCCTCTGTCAGTCTGCAATGCAGTTTAATGCACTGGAAGTGTCAGGTGGAAGGTATGTTCACAAAAACGGTGTTTTTCAAAGCTTGGGTGGCATCTCTGTAGCAACGATTCCACAGGCTGTGGTAGTTGGGTAGCCTCCCGACACTGGTGTTGGGCCTTCAGTCCTCCACTGCTGTGTACTTTAGCTGTTGTAATACAGGTAATGTAGGATTTGAAAGAAACCTGTGTTCGGTTTTTGCTCTTGCATTTATTTTTTTGTTCTTTTTCTTCCTCAGGCATTCACAACAGACTTTAGAGTTCACTGGGCTCAGCATCCTTTAAGGCCTGAATTTGCTGAAAGCACTTATTTCTTGTATAAGGTAAGAACACCTTTATTCCTCTGCGTTTTGGCTGCCTTGTCTAGCACCTAAAATTTTAATTTTATTTCAATATAGAATGAGTAGTGTATCTTCAGCTTCTTTTATCAAACAGAGTCGGTTCTGTATATAAAAGAGATGAAAGTGTTGGTTATAAAAAAATATTCTAAGAATTGTTTTCTGTGCCTAGAATTAGAAGAAATCTTAAGTGACAAAGGCCCATATTTTTAAAGATGTTGTTTTAAAGGTGTTGGCTATCTCTTGGAGATCTTAGAGACTAAGAGCAAAAAAACCTATTTGTACTTTGTAGAGAAGAGCAGTGTCTAAATGTCTAAAGAATTTTCACGTGCTTATCTGTAAAAGGTGATGCAATAGTATCTCAGAAGTCTCTTGTGACTATAATTAATAAATTAGACTTTCCTAGTGCCTGAGAAGATTTGGAATCAATCAATCAGCTTTGGGAAAATGAAAGCTGTTCGTTGTACAGTAAGATGAAGGGCACTTCTATGTTTGGGTTTTGTTTATTTTCCTTCTCCAGGCTACTGGGGACCCTTACTATCTAGAAGTAGGGAAAACACTCATTGAAAACTTGAACAAGTATGCGAGAGTGCCTTGTGGGTTTGCTGCAATGAAGGATGTTCGTACAGGAAGTCATGAAGACAGGTAAAAATGTTTGCTATTATTTTTTTAATGAAAAGATTATCGAAAAGAATCTCTGTACTCTGTTTATGTAAGTGAATTAATTGACTTTTGAGTAGCTGTCTTCAGCTTGATGACCGCATCTTGAAATTACCTGTTTGTCATAATCTGTAAACTATTTCAATAGTTTTATAGTTTGTTACATAAGAATATTTTTAGTTTAATAATGTTTCATTTGTCTCGGAGCTAGAGATGAATTACATTCAAACAAAATATACTTCAGAAGTTTGTAAAGAGGTTTATTTGGGTTTTCTGTAATGCTGTTTGTTACTGAACATGTGAATCATTTCCCTCCAAACATAGTTTCTTTCAAGTGAAAGGAATGCTAATGGCATTAAGTTCAATGATAATAATCATGAAGTCTTCAGAGGTAGAGCAACAGGACTATTTGTTTTACTGGTGTTGTAGAAAAAAAGGGATCTTCCTAAAGGACATCCACTTTTTTCCCCCTAGAATGGACTCTTTCTTTCTGGCCGAGATGTTTAAATATCTTTACCTGCTGTTTGCTGATAAGGAAGACATGATTTTCGACATCGAAGATTATATCTTCACTACAGAAGCTCATCTGTTACCACTTTGGCTTTCCACTACAAACCAAACCATCTCCAAAAAAAATACAGTGAGTAACAGCTCAAGTCTGAATCAGGCTTAGTTCAGGTTTTTTGTGAGAGGAAATGGAATTAAAATGAGGAAAAAACACAGTTTGGAGAAGTACACCAGGTTTAACACTTTGTTTAGTATGAACTATTTCACCATGTTAGTTGTGACAGTCACATAAGCATGAATAATGTTTTCATGACTGGATTCTGCACCACCGTATCTTAGGAAAAAACCTGAGAGATATTAGCAATATTTTTAAAAGAAAATCATGCCTCTTCTCTGTATAAATCTGAAAGTAATACTTTATGGAACTTGCGTCTTTATTTTCTATTATTTTTTAAAAAACATTTGCAACAGCACGTCTGAGGTTTTTGATATTTTACTGCATGAACCCTTGGCAAATATCAAAAGTTTTTTGAGACCACTACAAAGTTAATTTGACACGATACAGCTGTAGCTTTTGGGATATTTAATTGGTGTAGTCCACCCAATAGGCATCTGTTGTGTAAATATGAGAACATTTATGGGTTTATAAATTACTTAACCTTCCAAAATAACCTGTAACAATGTAACTGTGCTGTGAAGCATGATAAATACTCGTTTGTTTTGGTATTGTGCTCAGTAAGGGGACATAATTTATCTTTAGGGCAATAATGCTACTGGCAAAAAAAAGAAATGCATGAGAGAGTGGAGAGAGGCGTGTCCAGGGCATCAAGGATGTAAATTCCCTTATGTTAGTCTACTTTTACTCTTCACTATGAATTTTACAGCAATGCCTGGATCAGAGGAAAATGGTCCTGTTGTGTGTCAAGTCGTGTCCTGGGGAAATTCTGTGATTGATAGAAAACACTTTGTTTTATGGGCTCCCACATTAGACAGCGACAAATTTTTAATTACTTGCTCTTAATGTCTAACATTGGTTATACATTTAATGGCTCATGTCTTTGGTTTTTCATGTTCCTTGGTGGTGAAGATCTTGCCCCCTCTCTGAAATGTTATTTCCTTGAGCATTTACCACCTTTTGTCTTTTGAGTTTTGGAAACGGAGACTGGTTTTGAAGCTATGCAAGAAGTTCTCTGAACGAGTATTTTATGTAGCTTTTACCGCCAACAAGAAAAATTCATACTTTTGAGGCAGACTGGAATCCTACAGATGATGCTATGTGAAATGGTGGCTTAGCATCTGTAGTCCTCTTGAGAACCACAAATGTTAATAAAAGGCCAATAAAGAGCATAGAGTAAATCGTTCAAACGCAGTTTAAGGTCTAAGTCAACGTTGCCAATGTGCATAATACAAATAAGGAAGATTCATTGAAAATTGTGTCAACAAAATGCATTTAATGGCTAGAAGGCTGTGAAGAGATGTATATTACTTTACGGAATTTATCTGATGGGGGGAAAATGATAAAAAATGGACTGTATACATTATTTTTACTATAAACACAGTGCTGTTGAGCTGAAAGCTCTGAGGTATTTGGTAGCATCAACCCAACATCCTCTGTGTATTTCTTCTCATAAACAGGAAAAGTCATGTCTTACGATGCTGAATCTTTTAATAGTGTTTGCAAGATCTTCTTCCTTAAGTGATGTGACTCCCTGTTTGTCACACTAGGGTCATAGGTTCTTTGAAGTGTTTATTCTAGTAAACTAACAGCCTTTTAGATCTTGTTTTTTAGGGAGCCCTTAAATACTTGATTTTTAATTAGCTAATATCATAGAATCCTAACATGGTGGAGGCTGGAAGGGGCTTCTGGAGATCATCTCGTCCAATGCCTCTGCTCCAGCAGGATCACCCAGAGCAGGGAGCCCAGAATCACATTGTCCAGGCAGGTTTGGAATCTCTCTGGGCAGCCTGGGCCAGGCTCTGGCACCCTCACAGCAAAGAAGTTTCTCCTCCTATTCAGATGGAACCTCCTGCATTCCATTTTGGGCCCATTGCCCCTTCTCCTGTCACTGGACACCACAGAAAAGAATCTGGCCTCATCCTCTTGCCCCCCAGGGCCCCTTTAGCTATTGATCAGATCCCCACAATATATAATGTGTTCCAAACAATTTTGGTCTGGTTTTGTTCAAGTAGATAAATACTACATTAATTTTTATATGTGAGGAAATTAACTTGCCAGTTATTCAGCCAGTTATTTGCAAAGCTAAGAGGAGGCTAAATACGGCTCCAGATCACTGTATGTGTTCCACATGGCTGCACATGTTACAAAACAGCCATTAGTGCAAATGTTAACTCTGTCATCTTCTCTGAAAATAGAGATTTTGTGAATCATCTATAGATTCCTCCTTGCCCGTTCAGACTTCCAAGTCTGTATGGCTTCTGAGGAGGAGAATCTTCTGTTTGTGTGAGAAGATATGACATTCTTAGTAATAAGAAGCAGAAATGACCTAAGGCCTGCAGGTCTATCTGTTGTTTTTCCTTCGTATAAAACTGTAACCTGTGATTTTAAGGGGTGATCTCTATCTTTCATTCTAGACCACGGAATACACAGAGCTGGACGACAGCAATTTTGACTGGACCTGCCCCAACACGCAGATTCTTTTCCCAAACGACCCTATGTTTGCTCAGAGCATTCGTGAACCTTTGAAAAATGTGGTGGACAAGAGCTGTCCTAGGGGTATTTCCAGAGCGTAAGATGAATATTTTCTGTCTTTTACTGGTGTAGGAGTGAGTGGAATAGAGCCTGTTACGCACAGAAGGAGAAATACGAGCTTGGTCTGCTTGGGTTTGTAGTCTTTTTAGAATGGATAGCCTGGCTACAGGGAAAATCAGTTCTGTTTTCTCTGACATGATCAGCAAGACTCGTTTCTAGCAGGAGTTAGTGGCTCTTTGAAGGCTAAAGGAGCTTAATGAGCCACATACTTCAAGGGGCAACTGTAGCCCAGGTATTACAGAAACTATGTCTCTGATTTGTAAAATTAATTTCTGTAGTCTCTTGAACATGTCTGCAACTCTACTTTGTAGTAAAGTGAATCACGCTGCCATACACAACTTCACCTATTTTTAAGCATTTAAGACGGTCTGTTAAAGCTAATGTTTATCCTTCTGAGCACCTCTTTGATATGTATACTTCATAAGTAAAACAGAGTAGCAGCCATATAAGGAAAACTGGTTTTAGTCAATCTTGCAATAATGCAGACTATTCAGAAGTGAGAGATAGCATATGGTAGTTTTGTTATCAACGCTGTCTGTGCTGGTTTGCGCTACAAAATTATTGATAGTGTCGATGACTTAAAAAACGTAGTTTGAGAAGATGCATTCTCGTGAAGCTTGTACTTGACGTTATGCCAAAGAATCCTAATCCTGTGGTGGTAGTAATAGCGTGAGAGTTACGTTTCAAGCCTAATCTCCTTTTTAAAGCTTTGATCCCCAATATCTTTTGGCAGAGAAGAGAGTTTGGGAAGTGGACCAAAACCGCCTTTGAGAGCCAGAGATTTCATGGCCAGTAATCCTGAACACTTGGAGATACTGAAGAAGATGGGAGTCAGTTTGATTCATCTGAAAGATGGAAGAGTACAATTAGTGCAGCATGCGGTGCAAGTAAGACCTGACAGCACTTTTTGTTTTGAAAACTTTCAGTAAAATCCTACTAGCAATACTATTTGACACTTAGAAGTTCAGGAGGGACAACCAGACATGAGTTGGATATACAACTATATTGACCAGGCTGATGCTTGTTATTGTTTCACCTCAGCAACACCTCTAACTAATCTTCCATTAAATTAGATGGATGCTGTTCATGTCAAAGTGCTGGTAGCTAACAGCATCTTATCTGAAAGCATTTCAGTGTGAGATACTTCCATTTGTTTGAGGTCTATGTGGTTTTAGTCTTCTGGGTGGTGGAGGTGCTAAAAGTTTAACTTCCTTATTTGAAATGTTGAGGGAATGCCAGTGAGCATGCACTCTGTGGATGTGTTCCAAGCACTTGTTTTTTCAAGTTTCTCAAACATTTAAGAGGAGACTTTTTATCGTTTCTTTACTACTCAGGCAGCCAGTTCACTTGATGCTGAAGATGGCTTACGGTTCATGCAGGAAATGATTGAACTCTCCAGTCAGCAACAGAAAGAGCAACAACTGCCTCCTCGTGCTGTTCAGATTGTTTCCCACCCATTCTTTGGCAGGGTAGTCTTGACGGCTGGGCCAGCCCAGTTTGGGATGGACTTATCCAAACACAAAGCAGGGGTATGTAAGCTTTCTTTTACTTTCCTTATTGCACAAGCCTAAATTTTACAGTGCTGGTGTTATTTCAGGGTGACCAGCTAGAGGGTGATCAATTAATTAGTGGTTAAAATGGCAGCCTCTAAAATGACAGCACTGACAATCTTCTAGATGAGCGGCCGAACAATTTGCGTCCCGTGCTCTGCTCCTGACCCATCTGTCATGGTTTAGGATTTGCAGTGCATGCATAGTATGATTTTGAAACAAATTTCTATAATCTGCAGTGCATCTCTTCAGAGATGTTCATTTAAGGGAAGGTTTTCTTACTGTGTCAGCCATGAATTTGCAGAAACCCTTTTAGCGTAGGCTGTTCTTGTGCAAGCTTTTATAAAAGACTATCTGGAGGAAAGATGAAACTATCACAGAGGCAATAGCCCCTACTGGAAGCAGTAGGAAAACCTGATGACTTCAGCTGGGCAAGGTGCATCCCCAAAGAGGACTTCAGGCCTAGCAGTCCATAGAAGAAAATTTTCCAGAGAGAGAAGCTCGCAGGTATAGAGAAAATATATGTGTTAGGTTTTCAGTCAGTCACTCATTGCTTGGACTCCGAAGATCTTGAAGGTCTTTTCCAAAGTAGATGACTCTATGATTCAATGCTTGTTAGAACTTCAGGGTGAAAATTGCCCACGCTGACGCAAGACAACACTAAACACATTAGATGAACTGAGGAAACAAAAATGGTTAAGAATCTTTTGTAAGCTTGAACCTAGCACTCTAATTCTCTCTTTTGGTTTTTGTTTTTTCCAAACAGACAAGAGGATTTGTTGCAACCATTAAGCCATATAATGGATGCTCAGAGATCGCTAATCCTGAGGCAGTGAAAGAGAAAATTGCACTGATGCAAAGAGGCCAGTGTATGTTTGCTGAAAAGGCACGAAACATTCAAAAAGCTGGAGCAATAGGAGGCATTGTTATTGGTAAATAAAAATCTTAACTTGGTGTAGATGTAATGTGTATTTGGCATGTTGGAAGACACTGGAGAGTTGACAGGAAGCTTGGGACAGGTGATTGTCACTGGTTTTGCAGATGAGAAGCTATTATTTTAAGGATCACTGAGTGTTGCAATAGTGCTATCTACGAACTGCTGAGGAAGACTCAAGATATAAATGAAAAATACTAAGGGAAATGAGTGCCCAGGTTGGCTTTTTGCTTTTTACAACCAACTTACTGTTTTCTGCCTGGGATCCTCTTACTTGGGAGTAAAAAGCCACTGAAGAAGTGCAGAAGTTAGGAGTTGTAGTGTGTTCATCTAACAGGAGGTTCTCTTGTGTTCCCTTCTGTGTGTGCTAGATGACAATGAGGGAAGCAGTAGCGACACAGCCCCTCTCTTCCAAATGGCTGGTGATGGAAAGAATACAGATGATATCACAATTCCCATGCTTTTCCTCTTCAGCAAGGAGGGAAACATTATACTGGATGCTATCCGGGAGTATGAGGCTGTGGAAGTGCTCCTGTCTGATAAAGCAAAAGACAGAGGTAAGATCAGAGTCTTTGTACAAGCTCAGCTTCCGCCTGTGCTGTGGCACAGCGTTGTAAGTCTAAGAGCGATTTCCTTTGCCACCCAAATGTGTAGACACGTTCTTTGGTAGCTCTGGTTTTCTGCTTGACATCAGTATTAGTTTTTTCAGAAGGAAGTCACGATCTGAGATGTGTCATTATTTGCTCTCCCCCTTCAAGTTAACATTCACGTCCAGAAACGCTGTTCCTAAGTTAAATGTCAGTTTGACTAATGAGCAAATACAGCCTTTTGGGATTCCTTTTGAACCCTTTTTGTCATAATCTGCTTTGAAGTGGCGTCAGCAATAGCGTGAGTGTTTTCAGTGCCCTACATTGTAAATACATCTCTTATCAAGCTCCCCAGTGACATCCCTGGTACCCAAAGGACAGAAAGAGACAACTGTTAGAATTATTTTGCATGTCTAAGGAGAAATGAGAAATAAGGCTGCTGACCTCAGATATTTTGCAGTTTTTCTTGTATAATAGAAGAAAATTGCAAGCTAATACATTCTCAGTTAAAATGTTTGTAGGTGGCAGAATATTCTAGGCTTTGTGAGCCTTCCTCGTCACACTGCATTGTCCAAGCAGAAATATGTAAGAACAAGTGCCCCTAGTAAACCAGGAACAGTATTTATTTTGTGTGTGCTCACAAAGGTGCTATGCAAAGAGCTACAGTGTTGTTTTTTCATAGCTGCTTAGAAATTCCTCCTGTTTGTAACTGTGGTTAAGCTGCTCTAACAAAATACCAGATAGAAAAGGTAGCTCTGCATTTAAGAATGTGTAACCCATATCTGCTTCTTCCCCTCTCCTTGTGCTTCCGTTTGGAATCCCAGCAACAATATTTAAAGGTAAAATGATTCCAAACTACATTATTGATAGCAGTAAGTATTCCATGTTAAAAGCGGCATATGTAGTTCAACTGCCTAGGAGTCTTGAAATATTAGTATCCACTATACTAGGTATCAACACCAAACTCCAAAGATCTGGTCTGGTGGGAGCTGTCCCAGCCCTTGGCAGGGGAGTTGCAACTAGAT
>WEIS01029164.1:22763-33858 GCA_013389965.1 Todus mexicanus | reverse complement strand
TAGGCACCACCTCTACCAGGGCATGATGAGCGGTGAGGTGGGGGAGGCAGCAGCCTGGGAGGGATGTGAAACAGGGGTTTTTGGAGATGTTCAGGGTCTGGCTATCCAGGGAAGCTGCTCCAAGGGATCTGAGCGGTTTACAAGTGTGTGAGCACCACACGACTCAAAACTCAAAGGGATTTCATCTCCTCAAATTTCTCCTCCATGCAAGGATTTAGTGACGCTGACCCTGTGCGCATTGGGTTCACCCCTGCCAAAGTCCCCTCTGTGTCCCCACTGCGCAGCTGAGGAGAGGGGCTCTCCTCCGGGGCCAGAGATCACTAGCACCAAGCTCCCATTAGGGTTCCAGCCAGGTAGTCAGGGGATTGGGGTATTGTCCCCAAAAGGCTCCCAGTCCAGCCCAGGCTGTGCTTGGCTCCTCAGCCCCTCTGCTGACCTCGCTGTGCGTGCACTCTGAGGAATGCACCCGGCTGAAATTCCTCAGGGATTTGATCCTCCTGGCAGGAAAGAGAAGTCACAGGGCAGGCTGCCCTTGCCCATGGCCAAGGAAGCGGCAGAGAAACTTGGTTGCCCTCAGCAGGAGCAGCCCAGGGCCTTATCACACCCCGTACCCCAGCTCGGGTGCAGGCACCCCGGGTGCTTGGTGCTCCAGTGGCGTTGCCTGGGAGGGGGACAACAGCCCCCAAAGATCCACTTTGGGCTCAGCCCCAGTTTTGCAGCCAGTGCGATGCTCCATGGTGGGTTGGAGAGCATCAGTCCCATCCTGGTGTGCAGAGCAGGGTCCAAGGTGAAGGAGAGCTGGTGTTTCAGACCAGATCTGCTCCTCTCAGGGTTGTTGCTGTGTTTATTGTACAGGATGAGGTCCGGGAGCATGACAGGGAGTGGTGGCACAAGACACAACCCTTTTCCTTTGGGATGAAAGGGCCACTGGCGCTGTCAAGGGGAGCCCCAAGCCAGCTGCTGTGATGGAAACCCCCCACACAGAGAGACTTGGCCATGCAAGTACCACAGATTCTCTCCAGCCACCGCTGTAGGCATGAGCAGAGCCACTGGCCTGTGCAAAGCCCCACGTGGGTACACGGGCACCACAAGTGTGCCAGCTCCCAGGCACAGGCTCTGTGCACGCAGCGGTCCCTGTGCACAGGGCTTGCATGCTCTGATGTCCCTGTGGATGGGAAGACACAGCCACAATCATGGCCCTGACCATGCACAGTGAAACATGGGCACACGTGCACTTGCTCTCTCTTTCTCTCTCTCTCTCCCTCTCTGGTGCCAGACATTGAACGGAAGAAATTTTGACTACCTCAAAGGTCCCCCTGTGCAGTGCCTTTCTTTTTTTTTTTTTCTTTTTTCTTTCCTTTTCTTAACGTGTTTTGGAAAGGGGCCCGTTACATTTACTCCAAGTCTGTACGTTCCCCAGGTAAGAAAACAAACAAAAAAAGGGCATAAACCAGCCAAAAAAAGGCGCCCTCATGCCAAGCCACGCCACTTCTCAGCAAATGTCCCTCCTCTGCTCAGGCGACGTGCGGGCTCGAAGAGGAGGAAGAGAAAGAGCCCGTTGCTGCCCAGGGCTTGGCTGTTGGTACCGGCTCTGACGGTGATACTGTGAAGTTTGATTTACGATGCACCCAGCGGCACCACATCCCTGGGGAAAGTGCCAGCAGCGCAGGGCAGAGCCCCAAGAGCATTTTTGGTGCCCTCTGGGCTTAGGTGGCACACAACACTCCTTCGCTCCGCTCCACCCCATCCCCTCCCTCCTTCCAATTGGGAGCAAGTTCAGAAATGCTTTCCAAATTGACACCTCGGTAATTTATGTCAGGTACAGTACATTAAGTATATTTATCCTATACGCAGGGATGGCTCTTGCTCTCTGTAGCAACGCGTACAGCGAGCCAGAGCTGTGTGAAGAAATCTCTCAGTGTTGCTCTTCACCTGGTGGGACCTGTACAGAGAAACCTTGTAGATTTGGTGAATATTCTAGTTTCTTTATAAAAGTTAAAAGATGAAGGAGAAGAAAAAAAAAAAAAAAAAAGCCCTTCGTGTCATTGCTCTAGTGGGTTTCTGCTGGCCAAGAGAGACTGGCTGGTTGGGAATGAAACCTGGCTATAGAGGCAAAACTGCTGCTTGGTGTGGGCATTTAGGAGCTGTGGCTGCCCTGCTCTGGCCTCACACAGCTTCCTGGGGGAGCCTGGCATGGTGTTTAACGAGGGTCAGCAGGTATGTTCTCTCTTCCATGCACTCCTCCAGCTGCATTTCAAACCCAGCTAAACTTCAGATTGTCCTGGCACTCTGCCGCAAGGAGCTCCACACCTTGACCTCTGTAGGAAGAGCCACTTTGGCAGGGCTGGAAACTCGCCTGTCTGCTTTGGCAGAGATAGACACCTCCCTGTCTCTGTCATTCTCTCCATGGCAGGACCTTTGCTCACTCCCTTTTGCCCCCAGCCAAAGTACCACCACAGGGTGGACACATGCCCTGGCCATAGCCATGGGTCAGCCGCAGCCCTAGAGTAGAGCAAGCTGCAGCACTCATCAGGTTTGAACCTGGCTGGAGTGAAAGGGAGGAAAGCCATGGATGAGCTCATGTGTCTCATCTCAGTGTCTGGGCACTGCACTGGGTTTACAGAGCTGGCATCCAGCTCGGCTTGTGGAGAGGCCAGCAAAGGGGACCAGGACATGCTGGACTTGGCAGGCTCATCCACCTGCTACCGGGGCCAGCTGCCCTGCGGTACCAAAAATGTCACAGCACACGTGTGGATACTCTCGCCCTTTCCCTCTCCAGGTGTGATCCAGGACTCTCCTCCCACGGTAGGACTCTTCTGCAGAGTACCAGGCTGTGAGCAAATTCTCCAGCCAGGGAGCCAAGGTCCTGGAGTGAGTGGGAGCAGCGCCCACCTTCTGGTGTGAAGGTGCTGCTGTGCCCCACGGGGCAGGGCCGAGGAGTTATAGCAGCCCTCAAATCCCTTTGTTGAGTCCCCTTCACATAATAAGCAGGGGAGGTCTCAGAGCCCTGCCCGCTCTTTGCGTGAAATCATAGAAACATCTGTCACCTTGTCCTGCAGTGAGCAGGGACATCTGCACAGAGCCGTTATTCCCCCATGTCCCGGGCAGGCTGTGCCCTCAGCTCAGAGCAGGGATCCCCTCCTGCTCTCCCCTCAGCTCAGAGCAGGGATCCCCCCCCTGCTCTCCCCTCAGCTCAGAGCAGGGATCCCCTCCTGCTCTCCCCTCAGCACCGCGCAGGGATCCCCCACGTTCCAGGCGGGCTCTCCCCTCAGGCTCAGCGGCTCTCGGGCCGCCGCTGCCCCCTGGCGGCCATCGCCGCCCCTCCGCCCTCCGCCCATTTGCCGCCGGGGCTCGGGCGGCGGCTCTAAAATGGCTGAAGCCCCAAGGGCGAGAGAGGAGCCCCCGCTCCAGGGCCGGGCGCAGCGACACCCGCACCCCCCCTCAGAGCTCCAGCGGCACCTTCCGGACAGCGACCACCCCCCCGGCTTCCTAGCTGTAGAGAAACCTTTATTCCCTGCAGCTGCCCTTGCGCTGTCTGCGCCCACCCACCACAGGCACTCCAGAGCCACGCGTCCCCCACCCTAAGGCCAGTTAACTGCTGCCCAGGGACTGTCCAGGACTTGACACCTTCATCTGCACACTAGTGAAGACAATCCCCCTTACCAAGCATGAAAGGGTCACTTTGGTCAAGGTGACAAGCACTTAATTTTTCCTGACCCCACAATTCAATATATTTGCTTCGTCCCTGGGGACAAGTCAAGTGGAGACAACTCGGAATGAAGCAGAAAGAGGCAAAGCCTCTATGAGAGCAACTTACCTCCACTTTACTCGTTTAGTTTTTTTAAACAGTAATAAAAGCAATTGGCTAACATGCAATGTTACATTATTATTATTATTAATTTTTTTTTAAAAGTATGGTTGTAAGAACAGGGCCACTATATTCCTCTCCCCTATTCCTTCCTGCAAGCACTCTAAGCACAGCGCACACACAGCAGTGGGAGCTGATGTGAGCTAGAGCAGAAGCAGGACACTACCTGCAGCCTGTGACATTAATGACCTTGGGAGGGAGAAGGCTCATGAAAGACTGTTTCTCACAGCCCTGCTTTATCCAGCGTCACAGAGGTAACACGAACCAGTTTAGGTCCTTTAATCTGTCCAAGACAGGGTGCTGAAGCACAAATGATAAAACATTCTGCATTTTTACAGCAAAAAAATGCTACAGAAGTTTATAGGAAAAAAAATATTTTTTGTACATGGGTAAAACATTATAAATTCAAGACAACTCACAGACAAGGGGTAAGTTCCCACATCTATCGCTCGTTTTTTTTAAAAAGTTCGTTTGAACAGGCAAGCAGTCAAAATGGCTTGCGCTCTCTTCCTTGAAATGAGAATTGCATCTTCCAAGTGGCTCACAGTACTGCTTCGCATCTTGGAATGTCCTCCGAAGGCTCCGACAAGATCAAAGGAAAACACCCACCCCCCGGAGTCCCTTCAGATAGTCTCAGAGAGCAGAAGAAAGGAAAGGGGAAGTTTATTCAAACTTTATCTTCTTCCCTTGTGGCTTGTGATCTCCACCTCCTCCTCTGCCGCCTCGGAAGCCACCTCCTCCTCTACCTAGAAAGAAAATTATTACAAGAAGCACAGTTACAGGTATCCCAGCACCGATACCACTGTCCCTCCAAACCCACACAGGCATAAGGCAGGAAAATAATTTCCTATCAAGTGTTCTGTGGTGGCACCAACCACACCATAATCCCAAGAATGGTTTCAGCTTAAATTTTAAGCATGCCACCTCAAAACAGCAGCATTTGCTGCTTCTTACCTCCAAATCCTCTGCCACCACCTCGGCCACCAAATCCACCTCTTCCTCCTCGGCCTCCTCCTCTGCCGCCACGACCACCAAATCCACCGCCACGTTGAAATTCACCCTTTGGCTTGGCAAAATCGAGGATTACTTTGTTTCCATCTATCTCTCCATCCTCCATGGCTGCTTTAGCTGCTTTGGCATCTTCTGCAGAGCTGAAGTCTACAAATCCAAACCTAGAGAAAGTTGAGGAAGAGACAGTCAAACTCCACAAGCTGTAGCACCACCTACAGGTACTCAGCAGCCATCCCTTCAGAAATGCTTCTGCAACCAGACAGGGATCAGGATTGTTGTAGAACAGCAGTGGCTTATCACAATCGATGGAGCCTCATTGTGAGTTTGCCAGTACTGAACAGTTAATATTCTTCTCGTGCGAATCCATACGCTGCCACGGACGTGTTGGCAGCAAGGAGCTCATTGAGAAGTGGACATGTGCTGCCCCCCACAAACAGACAACGCTGTAAAGCTTGTTCTCCTCTCCCATGCCATTTATCAGCTTCAAGCAATCCCCCCTCCCCCGTGTTCCATACATGAGCTCAAGTGAGGCTCTTCGGAGCCACTGAACTAATCCCAGGTGATGTTTAACGTACCCTTTAGATGATCCAGTGTCTCTGTCTGTGACTATTCGAGCACTTATAGAGCCTTCAAAGGATTCTCTTAGCGTCTCCTCTGTGGTGTCTTCAGAAAGGCCTCTGACAAACAATGTTTTGCTTTGCTCTACAGAAAGAGAATACATTGAGAGATCACCAAGTCTGAGCAAAGTGACCATCACTTTATCATCATGTCCAGCTTCACACTACTGTCTCACAAGTCTAAGGGGTTTGAAGTAACAGCTCAGTTAACTCAAAGTCCTTGAAAACTTTTTCAAGAGTGCAGTTAGAACCTGCCAAAGTATCTCCATCAGCTAGCCTAGCACTGTCAAAACTATTATTTTTTGCTTAAATAGATGCTTGCACCTTAACAATAGGGGTACTAACTGGACAGACACTGCTGGATCAGCACTTGACTATCTAGAGGACTTCGGCAATAGTTTCATCAGCATTTCAGATAATCAGTCATCATCTCCAGCACACTCACTTATGATGCGAGTCCTTCACTCCACAGGCGTGCTTTGTGTTTTTTCTAAAGCAGCCCTAAGTTTGCCTGAATGGCTGACTCCTGCCACAGCTGTCTCAAGATCAAACACGGAACACTTACGATTGAATCCTCCTCTTGCATTCGTGTTCCCTTTCTGCCAGGCTGGTGAGCTGAATTCCAGTCTGATTGTCCTGCCTTCGATCTCTGTGTTGTTACAGGAATTCAACGCCTCTTTGGCATCCTCCGCTGTGGGGAATTCTACAAACGCATACCTATTTGCAGAGGAAGATTTCGGTCAGCCTGAGAGCACAAAGGGTCCCTGCAGGCAAGTCCCTTGTGATGCCAACTCAGGAGTCAGGAGAAAGGCATAACATACCCCTTAGGTCTGCCCTGGTTCGTCTGTGGCATCTTGATGGAAGAAGCTTTCTTAAACAGTTCTTGGAGAGTTTCTTCTGTAGCGGCGTAGGAGAGGTTGTTGACAATTAGGGTCTTTGACTCCCGGTCTCCACCTCCTACAGAGAAAACTCAGTGCTGTAAGTGCATGTTTGGAGAAGGAGAGCTCTCCCTTTAGTCACAAGACTGTCTCTAGGGCAAGAATAGTTGTTCCCTCCTCACTTCAAGGTGAGGCATAAGGCCAAGTGCAACACTGTTTTGGTCACCTAGCCTAATTGTCCCCCCTTGTACAAAACATGAAGGAGACACGTGAAAGGCACAGGATGCAGAGCACGAGTCAGGCAAAAGGTCCCTTCCTGACATCCTAAAGAGTTTTCCTGCAGTGCTTTCAAGTTGCTCTATTTCTAGCAAACTTCTGAAACAAATGGAATGAAATCCCAAATGTCATTTGTATGTACATTATTGGTCCGAAAAGTACCTTTCTGATGATCTTGATGACTCTTCTCACCAGTGAAGTCAATGACTATGGCACGACCATCAATTTCTGTGCCCTGCTTCTCTTCCAGAGCTTTGTTTGCCTCAGCTTCTGTTTTAAATTCAATATAGGCCATCCTACAGCACAAAAAGAGAACATAAGCAAATGCCTCCTTCCAGGAACAACTAAATTCAGGAATGGAAGGGAAGCTGTGGAAGAAAAAAAAAAAAGCTTCAAAAATTAGCTATATACCCTTTGCTGTTCCCCTCCTTGTTCATGAGTATTCGGATTTCTAGTGCGTTTTCAAACACCTCTTTCATTTCCTCCTCAGTTAAGCGGTAGGGCAGATTCTTCACAAACAGTGTTCTGGCATCTCTCTCTGCAAGCAGAAAAAAAGGTGACTTTTACATTATCAGCCAAAAATCCCTTCCCATCTACACTGCCAGTTCAGTGACAATCAGGGAGCTGATCCAGTAGGAAACAACCGCAATAAGCACTCACATTTCCAGAAGCTGAAAAAGCAACTATTACGACAGTTAATTAGGCTGCCATTGTACCTCCCTTAAGGGCATCGAGTTCAGAAAACAGGTCCTAAAGCTTCAGGAAGAGCCGCGTTTCTCCCTCACCCCCCCACCTCCCCTGCAAATGCAGTATTTCTTGGGACACCATTTCCAGATATTCCAGTCTGAACTTGCATATCTGTAGCATTTGAGAAACTGTTTATGATACAGAGCCCAAACAAGGACTCTGGCTTAAAAGAGCAGAACTGCAGCCATCAGTAACACAGCAAGCCTGCTCCAAGGCCTGCTCACAACAACCTTTCGTTGATATGCACAGGTATTCAGAGTTACGGGCCATACCTTTCTTATTTTCTTTTATCGTTTCCTTGCTCTTTGCTTTTTCCAGTTTGATTTCCAAACCCATTAATTTTTTTCCATTCATCTGGAGAGCTTTATCCAGATCTTCTGCAGATGAAAAGTCTACGTAGCCAAATCGCCTGAAAGAAGAGTAACTTTACTATTTCAGCTCATCTATCTCTAGCAGCATAGAACACAAACAGAAACAGAGAGGTCCCCTCTGATCAAGTTAGAGCGTTAATAAATGCTAAAAGGCCCACGAAACCAAAGCAACAGCAGAGAACAGCTCTGTACCCAAGTGGCAGCTCTCTCTGTAGGGAGATGCTGTCCGAAAAAGCTGTGAACGGGGTAAGTTATATTATACTATATCATATTATATTATATTATATTATATTATATTATATTATATTATACCCTGATTGGTACCATCCCTCTGCCAGTTTCCACACACTATCAAGCAAGCACCCCAACATCTCGGAAGAAACCAGCATCAGCACAGTTACACCTCTCCAAACAAATTACTGCCAGTTAACAGAAATATGCAGCAAAAATTCTACTGATGAACTCACTTGGAAGCACCGATTCTGACATCTAGGACTTCGATGTTCTTCTTTCCAAAGAATTCTCTGATGCCAGTCTTCAGTTCTTCATAATCCTTGGTGGAGGCCAAATTTCCCACAAAGAGGGAGAAAGCTGAAGTGGGCCCTTTAAATGAAAATATAATCAAGTTGGAGGGTTTTTTTGGTAAGAACTGTCAGCCAGAGTCCAGACAGCTTTAGCACATCAGTTTCTGCTGACAGGTGACATCATACTTCAGTATTAAGTCCCTTATGATCATCATATGTGCTGTAAAACAACCCACTTGTCTGGTCCTTCCACAGTTAGGTGCCCCACCACCAGTCCAGTAAGAGTCCATCCCATAAGCATCACTTGATGAGCACACACCACCTACCTTCTGTTTTCTTTTTCTTGGCCTCTGGTGCACTTTTATTGGCCATTTCTTTCTTCCTCTTTCCAGGTGCTTCTTTGACGGGTTCTATGATAGAGAACAAACAACAACATTGAAACAAAAGTACAAACCAGCTTTTCCTACACTGGGTGAACACAGGAGCATTAATCTTTACACCAGCTGCACACCTGACCTTCTCTTGTCACTACAGTAACTGTTCCTCAGCCCCAAGGACCATGATAGGGAAAAAGTTTTACTCAGGCATCCTTCCTGCTATTAGAGAGCTACGGTCTGAAAAACATTTAAACTCACTTTCATCCTCACTCTCCTCCTCGGCATCCTCTTCGTCCTCCTCCTCTTCGTCCTCATCTTCATCATCCTCCTCCTCCTCATCTTCATCTTCCTCATCTTCAGACTCAGCCTTGGCTTTCACTGGTGCCGCCTTTGCTGGAGTAGGTTTCTTCACTTGAACAGGGGTTGTGTCCATGGCTTCATCTTCAGACTCTGAAACAAGATAAGCACAAGATTTCAGAAACGTTCGAGATTAAGCCCCTTTTGGGACTAAGAAAAACTTGTAAAGGCAGTGTCTTTCATGCCTTAAGTTTCTATGTTCTCAGGAAATGGTTCACTATATTTATAGCGTTTATAAAATAGCTTCTCCCTCAAGCTTTGCTGCATTAAAATATAATACCCATTCCCCTGGAGTAAAAAGTTTTATGAGCAACAGGGAAATAAACACCCACACAGTCACATCTGATGGACAACAGAGGCCAGTCAGAACTAGTTGGGCACTGCAGAGACACACACATACTCTGCATCGCTCTCACCAATCCACTAGGTGACCCTCCCCAGCTCATTATAGTTTAACTATCTTCTACTTTGTGTGAAACTTTGAGGAAACAAAAGTTTCCCTAAATCCTACATACCATCATCTTCCTCCTCCTCCTCATCATCCTCCTCGTCATCCTCATCTTCAGATTCCTGCTTTGCTGGGACAACTGCGGGCTTTTTGGCTGGTACTGCTGCAGGCTTTTTGGCTGATGTCTTCACAGGCATCGGTGGTTCCTCTTCCTCATCTGCACCAACAGCACAGCAAGTGTTTACCTACACCACGCAGCCTTCAAGCTTTACTAGTATATACCTCTTTTTTTTCATAGATTTTGATGAAGTTTGGGAAAGAAAGATCAGGCGAGCAGGAGATGCTGCACACGCTGAATGTAACGCAGCTGCAGCGCAAGTTCTCCTCCAAACTTCGCCAATTCCCCACCTTTTAATCAACAAACCCCTTCTCACAAGTATTAAACCATACTGAACTTCCAGTTCCAAAGGCACTCAATCAAACTCAGCGACTTGATATGACCGGCTTTAGTCAACTTACACAAATGAGGACATTTCAAAATTAACTTACCAGAATCTTCGTCTTCCTCATCATCCTCATCATCTTCATCCTCATCATCTTCATCTTCCTCCTCACTCTCTTGTTTCTTGGCATTCTTGCCATTTTTTGCTCCCTTGACTAGGACAGCAGCCTTCTTAGGTGACGGAGCAACAGCCTTTTTAGCCGGAGTAGTCACAACCTTCTTGGCGGGCGTGATCACCTTTTTTGCAGGAGTGGCGACCTTCTTTGCGGGGGTAGCTGCCTTCTTGGCTGGTGTAACCGCTACTTTCTGTTGTTTCTTCGGAGGGATCATCTGAAATACATGTTAGGGTGAGACTCTCACGCTGCCCTTTATAGCAACTGCAATCTAAAGCATGTCCTTCTCACAGACTTCAGTTTCTGTAGAACAACCTTAGTTGTCTATTCTAATGAATTCACAATGCTAAAACCTAGTTTTTTGTATTTTTAAGACTGCTTATGGAACATTAAAGCATCCCCAAATTCCCTGGTCCTGAAGCAGGACCAGTGACCTCTCTAGTAGCATTCAATAGGTGAAAATTTTTAGCCTTGCATGCTTATCGGTCATAAATCACTTATTGGTGATGCCCTACTAGATTAATTAATCCCCCACTTGCTCAGCAGCAGTGGGACTGCATTACGATCCCAGCAGTCCTTCCCAAGCCTGGAAGCATGGGCTTAGCAGCCAAGATAGTTTCCCACACATGGCTTTTCTCTTATGAAACCCAGTTTAGCCACAGCTACCCGAGAGACACCAACTGGTTACACACATCGATCCTCTGCCCCTCGCTACAAACCCTCCACCCCCACGACACTTCACTAACACGCGGATCCTCCCCGGAGCTTCATTTTCAGACAAATCACCTCTTCCCCGCTGCTTTCGTCTAGCTCAGAGGACTCTTCTTCCTCGCTTTCCTCCACCTTTTTGGGGGGAGGGGCCATTTTTTTCTGTTTCATCTGATTCTTGGGAGTCTGAAAGACACAGAGGAGGGGGCACGGTCAGGGACAGAGCGGGCACGGGTCCTCCCTCGCAGGCCAAGGGAGTCCGGACACATCGGGGGGTGCGGGAGGGGGGTTCTGGGGG